>JAJOZX010007153.1:0-243662 GCA_023014485.1 Bathynomus jamesi
GATTCTGTTTATATAGAATTTTTTTTGTTTTTATATGCATTTGTGGGCACTGAGTCCAAATCTGGCCTTGGTTTGTGTGTATCATCAATGGTTTCAGAGATAATCCATTTTTCATATTTTACCAGTATAATGTTATTATGGGCGCAGCAATATCAGAATAATCAGGAATTGTTGAGAACAATCCGGATGTTCATTGACAGTTTCTTGCTCTAGAAATTGCCCGAAACTTCCACTGTACTATATAAAGAAGAGCGCAGAGTCTGAGAAGTCAGTA
Source organism: Bathynomus jamesi (assembly GCA_023014485.1). Lineage (NCBI taxonomy): Eukaryota > Metazoa > Arthropoda > Malacostraca > Isopoda > Cirolanidae > Bathynomus > Bathynomus jamesi. The sequence continues at coordinate 275 of JAJOZX010007153.1, forward strand.
AGTGTGAGTACACAAAGACAGCAGGTTGTTTGTCTGATTGTTACCAGCACTGAGGTACTGTTTCTGTGCTTCTATATGCTGACAATTTGAGTGTTATCAATCCTTTTTTATTGCGAATATTATTTCAGTGTTGTGAATATATCTTTTTTCTGGAATCTGTAATCTGTTGCAGATTTAATAACTGGGTCATTCTCTGTCAGATCAACCAGTGCCTAACACCCTCATCTCTCAGATTTTGCTGAAATTTGGTTTATAGGGAGTTTGTGGGCCCTGAATCCATTTCTGAAATTATAAGGTCAATCCGACCAACGGTTCAAGAGATATGACCTCGGGAAATTTGAGGTCACTTGCGAGGTCACTAACATTTGGCGACCCATAACTTGGGTAATAATGGTCACAATTATATAAAAGTATATATATTTAGAATCAGAAAATGACAAGGAATCCAAATATGCAAGTTTTAGAACTCTAGGTTGAAAAATAAAAAAGTTACACTGTAACCAAAATTTGAGGTCACGATTTGACCTCTGGGGTATCAAATGAGAATTTTTTTTTTAAATGTAAAAAATGAAGGCATAGGCATTGGCTATTAGAATCAGCAAAAAAAAAAAGTTTGTTTATGTTAGTATTTTTCATGTAACTAACATAAGTGAACACCATATTCATAAGTTGTGCATCAATTCTACCTATTTTTTCACACTTAAGCTCATAATTTGACCTATAGAAATTAAAATTACATTTTTTTATAGATATAAAAACAAAGGCAAAAAATGTAAAATTGTATTTCACTGCTAATCTACACTGGCAATAATAGTTATAATAGTGAAAGGGGAAGACCTACTTAGAGGATTCATGTGCTAGCCTAATACAATTTTTGCATGCTCGATGCTCTCATCAATTTCTTTTTGTGGAAAAATGTATTGAATTCTGCTGCCTCCTCTTAGGGTAGGACAACTCATTACAGTTAATATATGATGTCCTGGCACTGCACATGAATCCTTGTTTGATGGATAATAATATGCACTTGATCCTGATGACCCAGAGGGATGTAGAAAGTTCACAGTGAAATCATCAAACTCTTCACAATATTCCTCCACAATTCCATACCAAACTTGCATGTCATAAATGCAGCCAACATACTCTCCTGGTTTGACACATTTTAGGTTACCAAGCATTGCAGGTTCATTAGTAAAATGACTTTTCCTTATTCTTTTCTTTTCTCCAATGCCACTTGAAATGGGATACACCATCAGTTCTTCCTTGTTTAGGGGAACAAATCTATGATATTTCTGAGTTCCAGGAATAGCCCTACTATCCTTGAATCGATGTTCCAACCGTTCTTCTACATCTTTCAAATCAGCTGTAGTTACAAAGAAAAAATTTATCTTCTTGCTCAAGTTTTCTTCACAAAACAAACATATGTTCTGGTGTAAGAATTTGCCTCTCTGTAGTTCTCTGCAAACTGGCACGAGCAGTAGCTCTTTTCACTGTTCCTCCAATCCCATCACATGCATTTTTGCCATGGGATGTAGCAAAGTGCCATTCACAAGACAGACCAAAATCCTCTTCATGGTAACAGAGATTTGTGAAGTTGTATCTGTTCTTATATTGGCCAGCACATCCATCTGAGAAATAGTGCACCTTCTTCAATTGTGGGCATCTGAATTTAACATATGTCATAAGCTTCAATATGAATGAGTAAACCATTATAGTGTTGTGTTTTAGTGATGCAGATAAGAAACAGACACTAAAATGGCTAAGTTCCTGGTCTGCAGATGATCTATAATAGATGACAAAAGGGTGAACTGTACACTGTGAATTGTCCCAGTGAAACCCTTGGGCAGCATCCTGGACAATGAAAGAATAATTCTCAGAGAAATCACCTACTATAACTACCTCGCTCTGAGGTGGTAGTGTTTCTTTCAACTGCTTGAAGTACTGTGATTGTTGCTGAGCAACAAAGTGATGACGAACCATGCGGGATATTTTCATGCTTAGGGATGATAAGTATTCATGAAGTGGCTCCACCTTATCAACCATTGTACAATGGTCAACAGTCACCCATTGCTTGTAAGATATTTCATTTGGAGCTGATTTCACACTCAAGTAACTCAAGAAAATCCAGGACACCCTCTTCTCTTGGGCAATCATTGCAAAGTTGCATCATGCAAGTCTCTCTTTCTGTACTGCAGACACTGTAATCCATAAGATCCTTGTATGAAAGACCTCTTTCTCCCAATGCAGCCAGCTGCAATTTTGGATTTTGATGGTATGTGCAGACACAGACAGAATGAGTCCCACCACTACCGACCGGCAAGCACACAATATGATGGCCGTAATTTTGCAAATGTGGAAAATCCTATTTTGGGATTCTTTTCATCATTTTTATATAGTTCAAACATCTCTCTTAAGTTCCCGAGGACCAATCGTTTTTGCACCTTCATTGCACCTTCAGCACTGATAACTTTCACGCAATCCTTTTGGCCAGGACACATACGACTAACCTCTTCTGACTCATAGAATCTTCTAACTATATCTTTGTGTTCTTCAGATATCACTTTTCCTTTGCTCATTAGTGGAATCTTCAGAAGGATTCCATGTTCTGATTTAAGTGAACGGCTTCTTTTCACCATGTATGTTGTAGTTTGAAAGAAACTAGCTGTTTTTTCAATTGTGTATGGTGAGAGTGTCAATATTTGTAGTTTGTGATGGTGACATTTGCTCTCCAGGAATGACTGTTTCAATTCATTCATTAATTTGTCTAGATGTTTTTCAGATTTAGTTTCAGGTTTTGAAGTATCACTTACCTCCTCGGTAATTTGAACACCATAACTGAGTTCTAGCCTCTCCTTCAGGTGTTTCTGAGCAGATGATAGCTTACCACGAGCCTTGCGCTTTTTCTGGCTTAATGACAGCCCTTCTGAAAAGAACAGAAAAAAAGGTTTCACACACCTGAATATTAGTAATTAAATATTAATTATAGTACCTTAAATGCTATATAATTGGCTATATAGTAGATCAAACAGACCTTGTAGTAAAGTATAAGTTATTATATTAATTTATTACTTACTTTTTTTAACTGGTGTTTGGTCCAGAAATGCTAGAACTGGTTCAACTGAAGTTGAAGGATTTTCCTTTATCAAGCAATCACTGTCATTGTCCAGATCTTGAATTGAAGAGATGTTACTCAAGCCACTGATAGTAGATGATTCATTTGAATCCTGCTCAGACTCGTTGTTTTCAGTGGTACTAAGTATAGTGGGGTTTTTCATTATCAGTGTCCAGCAGTTCACACACAACAATGAGTCTTTTTTCACTCTTCCAGCACATTTTTCAACAAGTACATCAGTCACTTTTCTAAGATTGATTGTTATGCGTTTCTTGTGTTTTTGAATAGGGTCGTGGCAGTATTTCAAGTGCCGAACCATTGTATTTTGATCTGTAAAGATATAGGATTTACAATTAGGTAATATATATTTTTTAGAAAATATATAGCTATACACACTTAATATTTTAGGCCTTGATAGTCTCTGAGGCTCATTAAAACACCATACCCACCAGCCACCCACAGTGCTGGCTGGAACTGTACTAACCTGTAGACAAGGAATTTTGCAACTATCTCTGTTGATTCTGCACTTAGACAAGTAGCAACATGTTTCAACAGGTTTGTTTAGGCTACATGTGAGCTTAGTCTTCCCCTTTCACTATTATAACTATTATTGCCAGTGTAGATTAGCAGTGAAATACAATTTTTATTAAATTCTTGGAGCTTGAGGTCAAATTGATAGCTAAGATATAAAAATTCCTTGAAATGACAAGCAATTTATAAATATGGTGTTCACTTATAAGTTAGTTACATGAAAAGTACCAACATAAACAAACTTTTTATGATTGTTTCTATTAGTCAAGAACTCTGACTTTGTTTTTTATATCTATAAAAAATGTAATTTTAATTTCTATAGGTCAAATTATGAGCTTAAGTGTGAAAAAATAGGTAGAATTGACGCACAACTTATGAATATGGTGTTCACTTATATGTTAGTTACATGAAAAATACTAACATAAACAAACTTTTTTTGCTGATTCTAATAGCCAATGCCTATGCCTTCATTTTTTAAATTTAAAAAAAAAATTCTCATTTGATACCCCAAGGTCAAATCGTGACCTCAAATTTTGGTTACAGTGTAACTTTTTTATTTTTCAACCTAGAGTTCTAAAACTTGCATATTTGGATTCCTTGTCATTTTCTGATTCTAAATATATATACTTTTATATAATTATGACATTATTACCCAAGTTATGGCTCGCCAAATGTTAGTAACCTCGCGAGTGACCTCAAATTGCCCGAGGTCATATCTCTTGAACCGTTGGTCAGATTGACCTTATAATTTCAGAAATGGATTCAGGGCTCACAATCTCCCTATAAACCAAATTTCAGCAAAATATGAGAGATGAGGGTGTTAATTTCAATTTTTTTTGGTTGATCTGACAGAGAATGACCCAACTCTTCTCTCTATATCTGCAGGTTATGATTAATGTAGTACAGTTTGGTAAAGAGAATGGCAACTAGAGCTTGTAAACACTCGCTGGATATATTCTGCTACGTTTGTGGGTATTACATAGGCCCCAAGCAAGTACTGCACAAGATTGTGAAAGGCACCAAGTTCTGGATCGCATATCAGCTCTATTTTGGTATGCCTATGGGTGACTAAGATAAGCCCTGGGCACCACATGTGATCTGTGGAAGCTGCCGCTCCACACTTGAAGGGGGAGTACGCAAGGCAATGCCCTTTGCGGTACCCAGAATATGGAGAGAACCAAAGAGCCACCACCACGACTGCTACTACTGCATGGTAGATGTTTCTAAGTACAGGAAAGTTAAGGAAGGCAGACTCTTCAGTATCCAAGCATAGCATCATCCATAACTCCTGTACCACATGGCAAAGGTCTTCCAATACCATGTCCACCAGAACAGGTATCTATCCATTACTTTACCTTCTGTATTTACAGACTGTGGGTCATTATGTGTCAATTTTTCTTAGTGCTGATGCTCTTCTACATATATAGCTATGCCTATATTTTGTTTCTTTGCTTTGCAAGTTGAAAATGAGGATGCAGCTAGCTCATCTGAGATGTTGGCTGGTGAGGACAGTCATGATGAAAAATATACAGTACTTAACTTTCAGTATAAACCCTCACTTTCCAAATCAGAGGGAATTGGACAACTTAGAGATTTGGGTCTGACAAAGTTAGGGTCTGAGCTTCTGACCTCCAGACTCAGTGGAATTTGCTTGAAGAAGACTGCAAGAGCACTGTATACCGAAAGCAGCATGAAGAGTTTGCAAGGTTCTACGATGTCACTGGCTCTCTTTGTTATTGCAGCAAGGTTAATGGTCTATTCACAGCTATTGGGTTAACACATATACCCTCAGAGTGGTGCCTGTTTATTGACAGTTCAACTCTGAGTTTAAAAGCTGTTCTACTCCATAATGGGAACAAATATCCATCTATACCAGTTGCACATTCTGTTCAAATGAAAGAGGACTATGAAAATGTCAAACAACTGCTCACTCACATCATGTATGAACAATATAACTAGGACGTGTGTGGTGATTTCAAAATGATTGGTTTCCTGTTAGGTTTACAAGGAGGGTTTACTAAATATTTATGTTTTCTTTGCCTGTGGGATAGCAGGGCTTCAACTGAGCACTATAAAACAGTTCAGTGGCCTCCACATGAAGAACTGCAACCAGGAAAGTACAATGTACTCAGGGAACCTCTTGTGAAGCCTGACATAATATGGAGGTGTGGTAGCAGAACTAAGTTGGGTCTAATTAAGCAGTTTGTAACTGTGTTAGATTTTGGAGGGGAAGTTTTCCAACAGATTTGGGTCATGTTCCCTAAACTCTCTGAGGCCAAAGTCAAGGCTGGCATCTTTGTAGGACCACAAGTCAAGGCGCTGTTGAATTCAAAGAACCTTGAAGCCAAGATGACTCTGATTGAAAAAGAGGCTTGGTGTGCTTTCTGTGATGTGGTTCATGGGTTTTTAGGCAACCATAAAGCACCAAACTATAAGGAGTTAGTGTTAAACTTGATTAAGTGCTATGGCAAAATGGTGTGCTGTATGTCTTTAAAATTACACTATCTGCATTCACATCGACTTTTTTGTGATAACCTGGGCGATGTGAGTGGAGAACATGGTGAAAGATTCCATCAAGATATTCAAACGATGGAGAAAAGGTACCAGGGCCATTGGGATGCTTCCATGATAGGAGACTACGTATGATCGCTGATCAGAAAGCGGAAGTCACATTCTTCAGTGCATTTTTAAGAAATGCACACTGCATAATGGGGCTTGTTATTGAGGGGTTCCAGCACAGGTGAATCAGTGCTTAACACCCGACCATCTCAGATCTTGCTTATTTTGGGTGTATAAGGTAAGTTTGTGCAAGAAAGCCAGCTGTGAAAGTTTCAGCTTTCTACAACCATTACTTCACGAGTTATGAAGGTCAGAAAAATCAAGGTTAAGGTCAAAATAGCTCAAGGTCGGCATCTTTGGATGCACCTCACACATTCACTAATTATCGTAACTATATGAAACTATATGTTTTTGGACTCAGAATGAGCTGTAGAACTGGGTTAAACCATTCTCAATTATACAGTCTAAGAATCTCTCATTACTTTCTGGTGTTTGTAATATTTCCCAGTCTATATGCCTATAATTGAAATCTCCAAATAATAATAATAATAATATTGCTTGTCATTGCTTTATTTATTTCATCAATAGGGTCATTCCATATCAACTCAGCCACAAAATGGCACTTTTTGTACTCACCCCTTTCAATTTTGCTCATACTTGGCACAATAGCAGATATACATGCCAAACTTAAATTCCCAAATTATTAGAGCTGACTGACCTTTGGTTACTGAGATACAAGGTCACAAAGTTGTGACATTTTGACCTTTTTTGCGTTAAATGACTATTTTCAAAACGGTGTAACTAAAAAACTATTAAAGCTAGAGCATTGATTTTGGTCTCATTTTAAAGCTCTTTAGTAGCCCCTTGTTTATTGTCTCTTGTTAAATATCTCTACTGTGAAAAATAAAAAAATCCCTTCAAAAGTTGACCTTTGACCTTGAATAAAAAAAAATACCTTCTAAAAAATTCAATTTTTTTACATTAATACCTTGAGTCATGTACAACAAAATCCCAAGAAGCTGTAAGTGGCTGATAACTAGTTCAATGTATAAAAAATAAATGAAGTTGGCATCATTCTTCAATTTTAAATTTTTTTTGTCAGTTCATTTATTTAAAAGTTCTGTTCTGATATAGTGTCAGTGAAGACTTAGTTCAACTTAACATTATTAGTTCAAAAACCTTTTTGTGACCTGTGCCAAAAGAAGTCTTAAAAGACAACCAGGGTTAAACCCCTCAACAGCCCCAAATCTACTGGAGTAGCGCTGATCCAAAGGCCCAACTAGTATATAAGTACTGTCAACTTTACAGAGTTGACTCCTGACTTCAAGTTAAAGTTAATTTATTTTTACTAAATACATGTATAAAAATTTATTTAATAATTCATTAATTGTTCATTGTTTTCTTTTCAGGATTTTCTTTGTGCTTTTGTGATTTCAGAGTACAAACATGGAACATTTAAAACTGAAACAGAAGTGTGCTGATCCTTTGCTGCGTCACAAAGGTCAGTGTCAAAAGAAGAGTTTGAGAATTGTACCACAGGAACTTGTAAATAAGTTTCCCGATCTGCACTTAACACTACATCACAGACTTTGTAAGCAGTGTAGAGAACATCTTGAGTCCTTGCCTGAGAAAGGAATAGGCACTTTGAATTCAGACATAAATGATGATGATTCTTGTAGTAGTGAACCACCTGAAGATCTTGAGAAAATTGAAAATGTTGACAATAGTGATGCATCAACTTCAGAGCAAAACCATGAGATGTGTACTTTGAATGCTTCTTTTGTTTCAATTGGTGAATCACCCATAAAAAAGAGAAAGCTTATAGAGCAAAAGTCATATGGAGCTAAAAAACTAAGCAAGGTGACAGAGACAGTTAAGAAGAGAATGGAAACAGTTGCAGGAAAAGAGATTTCTGACTCACAATTTAAGGAGCCATCTGGAGATGTAGACTGTTTAGAAATAATAAATCAACTCAAGGAAAAATTCAAAAATGAAAATACTAAAAGAAGTGATAAAATAAAAATCCTCACTGTATTGCCCAAAAGTTGGAGCATTAGGAAAATTGCTTCAGAATTTAACACAACAAGGCATACAGCATCTATTGCTAAAAAAATAGTTGAAGAAAAAGGTGTCCTTTCAGACCCAAATCCAAAGGGTGGGAAAAGAATTAAACAGGATACTGTTGACGCTATTAAAGCATTTTATCTTTCAGAAGACATCAGTAGAACAATGCCAGGAAAGAAAGACTATTGTAGTATCATTGACAATGAAAGAGGAAGGATACATTTGCAAAAGCATCTTTTACTTTGCAATTTAAAAGAAGCCTATCATATTTTCAAAGAAAGAAATCCTTTGGTTAAGGTGGGATTCAGTAAATTTGCAGAATTGCGTCCAAAGCAGTGTGTTATTGCTGGAGCAACAGGAACTCACTCAGTATGTGTCTGTACAATTCATCAGAATGCCAAACTTATGTTTGTAGGAGCTGAATTAGAAAAACTAACTGCAAATGATGACACACCTATTAAGAATGTACATCATTGTGTTGCCTTTATGGAATGCAATCCTGCCTCAGACAATGTGAACAATGTGGAGATCCATCAGATTTAAAAAACAGACTACTGGACATATTTACAAACAACTTCATTGATATCATAAATTTTAAAAAGTGGACCAATACAGATTGGTCAAATCTTGAATCAGTAGAACTGAATACAGATGAATATATTGACCAATTCTATAACCAACTGAAAGAATACCAGATACATGACTTCAAGACAAAGATGCAAGCAACTTATTACCGTGAAACAAAAATGTCTTTGAAAGATGGTGAGGTCCTTGCTGTGTGTGATTTTGCTGAAAATTATTCCTTTATTCTTCAAGATGAGGTTCAGAGCTTTCACTGGAACAATGAGATGGCTACTCTACATCCATTTGTTATTTACTATAAAAAGGAAGATGAGATTGCTCACCTTAGCTTTGTTATTATTTCAGAGTGTAACATCTATAACACAGTTGCTGTACATTTGTTTCAAAAGCATCTGATAAAATTCCTAAAAGATAATATCTCATCCATCGGTTCCATCCACAAAATAATTTACTTTTCAGATGGGTGTGCAGGACAGTATAAGAACTGCAAAAACTTTTTGAATCTTTGCCATCACAGAGATGATTTTGGAATTGAGGCAGAATGGAATTTTTTTGCAACAAGTCATGGAAAGGGACCCTGTGATGGTGTTGGAGGCACAGTTAAGAGATTAGCTGCAAAAGCTAGTCTACAACGACCTCATGATGAACAGATCCTTACTGCAGAACAGTTATATACATTTGCAAGTGAAAATATTGTAAATATAAAATGTCATTTTTCAACCAATAAAGAGCATGAAGAGGAAAGCCAACTTCTCCAAGAAAGACACTCAACTGCAAGGACTATTGCTGGTACACAGAAATTACACCATTTACAGCCAGTTTCATTGACTTCTCTTAAGGTTAAACATTATTCATTATCAGATTATTCAAATATTGAGAAAGTTACTGAAAAGGAAGAAGTTGTGACTGAGGAGAAAATACATGGTTTTGTTACTGCTGCATATGATGGCCATTGGTGGGTGGCATATGTGCTGGAAAAGATACCAGAGAATAGAGAAGTAAAAGTCACATTCCTTCATCCTCATGGCCCAAATCACAATAAATTGGGTGGCCCACAAGAATCTTGTCAACTACTGAAAACCATCACATACATGCACAACATACAGGTGAGGTGGGTAAAGAACAAATATTTAAAAATAAGCATTTGCTTGTTTGTAGAAGGCTGCAGATAGTATGTAGATATGGGTTGTATTTGTAAGAGATTGCGCTGACCTTAGACAAAAATGGTTACTGACATACAAGGTCACAGTCATGACTTTTTGACAATTTTTGTATAAAATGACTTTTTTCAAAATGTTGCTTGAATTCATTATTTTTTATACATTGAACTAGTTATCAGCCACTTACAGCTTCTTGGGATTTTGTTGTACATGACTCAATATTAATGTAAAAAAATTGAATTTTTTAGAAGGTATTTTTTTTTATTCAAGGTCAAAGGTCAACTTTTGAAGGGATTTTTTTATTTTTCATAGTAGAGATATTTAACAAGAGACAATAAACAAGGGGCTACTAAAGAGCTTTAAAATGAGACCAAAATCAATGCTCTAGCTTTAAGTTTTTTAGTTACACCATTTTGAAAATAGTCATTTAACGCAAAAAAGGTCAAAATGTCACAACTTTGTGACCTTGTATCTCAGTAACCAAAGGTCAGTCAGCTCTAATAATTTGGGAATTTAAGTTTGGCATGTATATCTGCTATTGTGCCAAGTATGAGCAAAATTGAAAGGGGTGTGTATTTTAGGTGGCTGACTTGACATGGAATGACCCAGCATTCAAGAATGCCTTCAGTGAGACGACTGACTACAAGAGGAAGATTCAAATACTAACACTCTCACCATACACCATTCACAGAACAGCATCTTTCTTCAATGCATCTACAAGAATGGTTTCAACCAGCCGCAAAATAAAGAAAGAACATGGCATATTACCAGAAGTTCCACATATTAGCAAAGGTCGGGTTATAACAAAGAAAGAGAAGGAAGCAGTGTGCACTTTCTATGAATCAGATGAAATAAGCAGAATATGTCCAGGCAAGAAGGATTGTCTATCAATTAGGAATCATGAAGGAGAGAAGCAACTACAGCAGAAACGATTGGTGCTTGGTAATTTACGTGAGATTTTCGCTGTTTTCAAGGCAAATGACACTAATCCAAAAATAGGTTTCTCATCATTTGCTGCATTGAGACCCAAGTGGTGTGTCTTGGCAGGAGCTGGAGGAACACACACTGTGTGTGTCTGTACCTACCACCAAAATCCCAAACTTCAGCTATCAGCTTTGGGGGAAAAACAACTATCATATAAAGACCTCATCTCTATGCAGTTTGTGACAGTGAAAAGGAAGAGTGTATGCTACAAAAATGTGCATTGTGTCCAGGAGAAGGTGTTATTGCATTCCTTGAAGGATTGGAATCTGTTCAGGATGCAGTCGGCACCATAATTACATACAAGCAGTGGACTTCCACGGATCGGACAACCCTTATTAACATCGGTGAATCCCTTGAAAACTTCATTAAGTCTTTGGCAACTAGAATTTGTGCACTAACAAGACACACTTATGTGGCTGATGCACAAGCAAGTTTCCTAAAAAAACTGAAAGCTAATCTGATGGTCACTGAAGGTATTCTCCTAGGAGGCTTCTCTGAAAACTACTCATTTATTGTACAAGATGCTGCACAAGGTTACCATTGGGAAAATAGTCAGGCAACAGTTCATCCACTTGTGTTCTACTATAAAGTAAATGAAAATGATGTTGAAATTAAAGTTAAAAGTTATTGTTTCATTTCTGATGACATGAAGCATAGTACAAACCTTGTCTTTGCATTCTTAAAGCAACTGATCCCCATGATAAAAGAAGAGAGCTCAGGCCTGCGGAAGATTCATTACTTTACTGATGGTTGCGGAGGGCAGTATAAGAATAAATATAACTTCACCAATTTGTGTCACCACAAAGAGGACTTTGGACTGGATGCTGAATGGCACTTTTTTGCAACTTCACATGGCAAAAGTGCTTGTGATGGAGTCGGAGGCACAGCAAAAAGAATGACGGCTCGTGCCAGTCTTCAACGTACATTTAAAGACCAAATTCTGACACCACTTGACATGATGAAATTTCTGGATGAGAAAGATACCAGCACAAAATTTGTATTCTTATCGAAACAAAATGTCTAGCAGTAGCAGACAACTGAATTCCTGGAAAATAGATATAAAAATTCTGTAACCATCCCAGGTACTCGTAGATTTCATAGATTTGTGCCTATTAGTCATACCCAGTTGGAGGTTGGTGAGATTTCCTCAGGTCCTACAAAAATTATGACAGTTGTGCATCCATCGTTTAAAGATAATTTACATGAGCAAAAGCACATTTCAACTGAAGATATACAAGTTGGGGTATATGTAGCTTGTAACTATAATAAAATTTGGTTTGGATTAGTGGTTGAAGTATCAGAAGAATTTAGTGATTATAAGGTCAATTTTATGTCTCCACATGGAAGACGTTCTAAACATAGTTTCCCTTCTCGTCCTGACTCATGTTGGATGTTATCATCTGATATTATCCAGACAATGACTGCTCCATCATTGACAGCAGGTTCAAGAATAATTCAGTATGCCTTTGATGATCATGAGATGCTAACAGCTGAGGGTAATCATGCAGACCTGTTTGCCACAGTTTCCTGTTCTTGAGTCGAAAGTGTACAGAGCTCTAGTTTAATATGTATCTATAGAATACAGGTCTACATAATATGATACTCCTTTTTTACTCCTATTTTATATGATACTCCTATATATATATATGTTTGTATTAATGTATTATTAATAAAAGTAATTATAAAAAAAAGTAAAATATTTCTAAGGGTGGAAAGGTGTGGTTGTAGGAGACCACAATAAAATAGAGATCTATATCATAGTTATACCTATGGTACCTAGCTTATATCTAAGTGATTTTGTATCACGTTTCTAATAATATTTATTTTTGCTTAAGTAGTTTAAATAATGAATATCTCTAGATTTTAACAGTACATATATGCATATACGGTACATATGGCGATTTTGCCAGAAATTTGAAAAATAGCCAATTTGAAAAATTCTTTAAGACAGTATAGTTGGTGAATAAGATACATTTTTATTGTTTATATTAAAAGTGCAATGATGGAACTTCATTTTGTGTAAAGAAATGTTTCCCCAAAATGTGTGAACTTCAAGGTCAAAAGGTCAATTCGTTCCTTGAAAAAGGGTGAACATTTTTATTTGTTCTCCTATTGCTGATTTCGTTGCGTTTTTGGATTCTACCGCTCATTCTGAGTCCAAAAACATAGTTTCATATGGTTACGATAATTAGTGAATGTATGAGGTGCATCCAAAGATGCCGACCTTGAGCTATTTTGACCTTAACCTTGATTTTTCTGACCTTCATAACTCGTGAAGTAATGGTTGTAGAAAGCTGAAACTTTCACAGCTGGCTTTCTTGCACAAACTTACCTTATACACCAAAAATAAGCAAGATCTGAGATGGTCGGGTGTCAAAATGAAAATTTTTTGCTTCACCTGTGCTGGAACCCTCCTATTCTCTTATCAGTTCTCCTCATGATATATATTATATCCTTTGCACCATTTTGGGTTTGTCAAACAATTTTGGCTCAATAAACATTGACTTCCAATAGTGTTTTTATTTTCAGAAAATATTTATATTAGCCTTCTTTATATATACAGGTACTCCCCAACTTACGATGGGGTTACGTTCCGACAAACCTGTCATAAGTCAAAAATAACCACAACGGTAATGATGTGTGTTAACATATACGTAGTTCAATCAAAGTAAAATAACAAAATACACGAATTATACAAATAATAGTAGTAAATAAATAGTAAATAATAGTAGTAAATAATACTGTAAATAAAAATAAAAAAATATAAAAAAAAATTATTAAAAATCAACTGATCGGAATTCGAATTTTTCTTCTATTATTTTATTTAATTTATTTAATACGGCAGTCGTCATCGTAAGTCAGGTGGTCGTAACTCGGGGAGTATCTGTATATACTTTGCCATATGAAAAGTGTGATAACCTATATTTTTGAAACAGTTGATGATAGAGCAAAACCAGTATCATTTTTGGAATCAGCACCCCGAAATCATTAAGAAACGACAGAAAAATCACAATAAACAGAAAATTTTTCAAATTTTGTTACCCAGTGTTATCATTATTATAGGACACCAGTCACATTATTCCAGTTAGGGTTTTGCCCATACTTGTTTGGCACTGACTATAGGTTGATTAACTCATGTGAGATGGGCTTGCCATAATTGTCAATGTTTGTAGTTATTTTTTTATGTTGGTTATTTATTATTTGTGTGTTTTGATTTCATGAGCAAATTATGTTTTCCAGTGATCAATTATGAAGTCATGATTCCAGTTAATGTTTATTGATTAATTGTCTGTTATGTTATTGTGATTAATGGTGCCTGGTTGGTGCATGTAACTAATAATCTTTTGTCATCTAGGCAACCAGTTGGGACTAACTCACATGGTACAGATTCATCAGGTTTGGATTGTGGATCCAATTCAGTGGGAGCTAGGCAGTCCATTGAGGTTGTGTCAATCCACTGTTGGCTACTGGGATCTGCCCTGCAATCAGGCCTGTGACCCTAACCCTACTAACTAGCCAGTGTATAAAGTGTATAAACAAAAACTCAGGTCATAGGCAGGGCTGTGGAGTCGGAGTCGTGGAGTCGGAGTCAGAGTCAGAAGTAAATTCATTGCTAGAGGAGTCGGAGTCGGTAAAAATGGACCGACTCTGACTCCTCTTTTTTTTTTATGATGTACTTTATATTGGTTCAGGTTAAATCAAATCAGGTTAATCAAATCGGATCTCAGGGCTTCCATGAAAGAAGATCTTGCTGAAGCAATATTATTCCTCAGAACCATTAAATAATTTAATTTTTTAGGCCTTCCATTGTTTATGCTAAAGGGTTTTTGATTTTTGAGTATCATATATTAGGCTTTGTATACGTATTAAAACCTTAATAGCTTTTAATTTACAATTGCTCAATGCGTTTTGGTTGTAAACATGTACCAACATGTTTTGATTAGCTATATTTATTTGTGTAATGGAATTTTATTATTATTTTTTTTTTGTCATGCAGCTATTTAAGTTTTCACTTTGATCTTAGCAAATAAATTACACACACACACACACACATATATATATATATATATATTCCCCGCAAGGGGGTTCTAAGCTCGTGCTCTTGAGTGCTCTTTGTGCTCGTTTGTACGTGCTTGTTCCTGGAGGTTTCACGTGCGCCCTCCCGGCCCTAGCACCCAAGGATGATGGGGCTCGACCCTGCAGTCCTTGGTCTTTTTCCACTTTGACTGTCCCCTCCACCCTTTCTTTTTCCTCTGTCTTTCCTCTCACTTTTTCTTTGTTTTTCCGCCGAGATATGCCCTTTTAAATAGAGGCGAATCGGTTCTTCCCGAACTTAAAAAAAAAAAAATATATATATATATATATATATATATAAAGTTATACAATAGTAGATTTTTACTTTCGTTAATGTAGACTAAGTAATGTTTTTAGTTTAATAATTTTTTTTCCTTAAATAAAAATGCCATAATGGCATAGCTACAACCATTAAGACTTAAATTTAGAGAAATTGAGCTTAAAAAGTAGCCTGATGATTCATTTGGTAGTGATGAAATGCCATTCTGGGTTAATATAATCAAAGTATATTTTATATTATTTAGAGGCCGGAGTCGGAGTCAGCCCTTCTAAAATTCTAGGAGTCGGAGTCGGAGGCTTGGTCTACCAACTCCACAGCCCTGGTCATAGGGGGTTGTCAGGTTTGGAGGGTAGCTAGGCTGGGACAAGGGTTCACATTCTGTGCAAGTCATTTCTGGTGCTTGTCTCCCACTTTCTATCCTTTCTGCTGAATCTCACTATTTGTTTTCCAGAGGTTTTGTTGATTGTGATTCATTGCCAGTCTTTTTTGTTAAGTATGTTTATACTTTTATACTGAATAATTGTTATTTCAGATATAATAAAGAAAAAAAATAGTAGTTTACTTCCATTAGGTTCACCTTTACATTCCAGCCCTTTCTTGGACTAAGAGTGGTTGGTTCTCCCACTCATTGGGGAGTCGGATTTAGTCACCTGAACTTGGGGAAGTCCTTTGCAGTTAATGTGCGAGTTGGACCTGAATAATCTCCTGGAAATAAACCACTGACAAGAGAGGCATTCCTAGATACCTGAGACTACCTCTTTGCCCAGTCTCTTGACTATCACAAACCCAGAAATGTGAAAAGGTGCTGGGTGGTTTGATGACACAGATACTTGGGGACTATGGCCTACACAGCCACCACAGCAGTATCATTTTGAAAATATTAGAAAATAAAGTTGTGATACTATGAAGATTTTACTAGGCCTATCATACCTTACACCATTTGGATCTTTTCCATTTCATGTACCATTTCTGATTTTGTTGAAAATAAGATATTTAATGTAGGTCAACTGAATGCTCAGTTAGGTAAACTGAATGCCCAGTTAGGTCAACTGTACACCCATGATGATTGGTTAGGTTAAGTAACGATATTTTTGTTAGTTTTAATGAAAATATCACAACCTAACCAATCAAGGGCATACAGTTGACCTACCTAGTATCACATATTGAACTGTCCTCTGAGCACTTCTGTGCATGTGTGAAATTTACGCACATGCACAAAACAGATGTCACAAATTGTGGTGGCTTGTGGTTTGAATCATCCACTGTTTGGCTTGATGGTTTTTCACTTTAATTTTTTAATTTTAAGATAAGTTCTTGTAAATTTGCTTGGTTTACTAGTTGCTTTAATTCAATTTGCAGTTTTCCAAGATATTTTAATCAAGTTGTACAATGGCTGATAATGAAATGCAGAACAGATTAGAAAGATTGAAAATTTATAGTATGAAAACTGTGTAGTTGAATTATAGTCAACTAGTAAAAAACTACATAATTTGAAATATAAAACAAAATCATACCATCGCATTTTTTAGAATTTTTTCATGGGAGGCCTCTCCCTCTTCTACTAACCCTGGCTGCACCACTGCCACCTCCCATTAAAAATCTTAATTTTATATAAATGCAATAATAAAAGGTTGATTTCTCAATAATGATCATCAACAGTCATGTAAATATTCATGAGATTGTTTATATGTTGGTTGGTTTGCTCATTGTATCAGTTGTATAAGTGATTAATAAACGCAGTTCAATTATGTATTTATGCATGACATGCTTATTAGACAGTTCAAACCAGCAGACACTTCAAATTGAGTGCTATATTCTGAACTGTCCGCTAGATTTCACGCATGCACAGAAGTGCTTAGAGGACAGTTCAATACAGCAGACAATTCAATATGTGACACCAGGTAGCCTATTCAATTAACCTAACTGGGCATTATATCCCATACAAAATTATAATAATAAACATAACTTTTGAACCACTCATTTCTCCAAAAAAAAGTATGGAAAAACTATACATGCTTACAACATGGTATCGTATGTGGTACCATTTACTTCTTAATATAAATTAAGAATTAATTGAATTAAATATCTATACAAAATTGCCTCAGGATTGGTAACATGGCCTATTGGGAATGAAAATAGTTGCCATGCGTGCATGGAACCCATATGTGGGCATCGTGCCTGCATAGCAACAAGAAAACCAAATTTGTTGTTTCGTGTGAGATGAGTCTACAAATTTTGAAGAATCAACAGATTCCTAATGATTATTATAGCAGCTTGCTCAGAGCTTGCTTAGTGACAGCGATGCTTTAAGCAAGGAAGATGTGCATTGTCTTCCTGTAAGTTCTGAGTGAGGTCCTCTTGATATAAAACTTAATAACTATAAGAAGGATAGGCCTCTTCCTTCAGGTATTTAAATAGTGACTGTCTATATTAGTTACATCGAGTCAACTCATCATGTAGCTCCATCGTACCACGGCCCTACATTGAAAAAGATCGTCGCATCCTACATCAAAACAGAAGCAAGGCCCAATGAAATAAGGTAAGGCAATTCCTTTCTTTACCATTAGGCAGTGCAAATACCAAAGGCAAATAAACAGAGGTCCTTTGAAGACCTACATATACTTATATACATAACTCTCTAACGAAAAAACATAGGGCTTTTGTCATTAACTCTCCACTGAAATCTACTGGAAATTTCCAATGGATGAAGGTATCAGGCAATCAACCCATAGCCTTATATAGTTTTTTCATAAGATAACTAACATTTTTTAAATCAGTGTAAATAGCTGCTTGCACCATTTTTTTGATAAATTTATAGTATTACACCCATCACCACAGAAAACGAGTCATTTCCAACAGTTTTGAAGGTTAGATTCGTTCAAAACATCAAAAACCAGAGGAAAAACAAATTTCACCTTCAAAATTGACCTAAGCTTCCTAACCTATCCTAACCTAACCAAAAATAATTTATATCTTGAAAACGAAGCATTTGCGATAGAAACACTATAGAAAAAAAGTGGGTAATTATTCATTTTTTGACCCAACTTTTTTTTATAATGAGAGCAAACTTCTCTGGTCAATTTTGAGGTGTTCTGCACGAATCTGCCATCCATTTCCTGTGCAAATGCATAGTTTTCGAGATATCATCATCTCAAAAACTACGCATTTGCACAGGAAACGGATGGCAGATTCGTGCAAAACACCTCAAAATCAACCAGAAAAGTTTGCATTCATGCTAAACACAACCTAACCTAACCTGTCCTTATTTTTATTCACAGAAGAGTTGCAATGTTCCAGCCACGTGCCCTTAAAGATAGAAACAGTAAATCCACACTCACGCTTATTTTTTAGATTTTTTTTATGGCACCTAAACATCTTTGAGTCTTGTCTTAAAATATAGGCATATTACATTTAGAGCAAATCACGGATGTCGGAATTATGCTATGATTGGAAAAAACATCTAAACTTTTATCTTCATTGAGGCCCACAAGGTGGATTAGGTCTTCAAAATCAAGTTCACAAGATTGACACGTCATGGTTCTAGAACGAAAATCACCAAACTAACGAGTAACAGAAAGAAGTAGACAAAATCAAGAAAAAGTAGCCAAAAATAAATAAAGTAACCTATAGTTGAATGAAAATCTCCAAAAAAGGTAGCTAAAATAAACAAATTAACCAAAATTTATATACATACATATTAGATAGTAGAAAAATTTTTTTTTAGAAAAAAAATACATTTTATACAAATTTGCACAAGATAATATATATATTTTCTTCTTCAGTTTTGAGTGGTTATTCAATATATATTGCTATTATAGCTGGGTATAACTGGGTCAAAAAACGAATAATAACCAAAAAGTGTCTTAAAATTTAAAAATCTACCTAATGAACATATAATTGCTGGACATTAGACAGGTGTAATACTATAATAATACCCATTTTGGTTAATATTCGTTTTTTGACCCAGTCACACCCAGCTATAACAGCAATATATATTGAATAACCAATCAAAACTGAATAAAAAAATATATATATTATCTTATACAAATTTGTATAAAATGTACTTTTTTATAAAAAAATATTTTCTACTTTCTAATATGTATGTATATAAATTTCGGTTAATTTGTTTATTTTGGCTACCTTTTCTGGAGATTTTTTGGCTATTTTTGGCTACTTTTTCTTGCTTTTGCCTACTTCTTTCTGTTTCTTGTTAGTGTGGTGATTTTCGTTCTAGTATTATGACGTGTCAATCTTGTGAACTTGATTTTGAAGATGTGATCCGCCATATTGCCCTCGATGAAAACAAGAGTTTAGACCTTTTTTTCAATCACGGAATAATTAAGACATCTGTGACCTACCCTAAATACAATAGTGCTTGTATTTTAAGAAAAGACCAGAAGGTCTTTCGATGCCATAAAAAAAATCAAAAAAATAAACGTGTCATTTCAGTTTAAGGGCAGGCAAAATTTAGCGGACTACCCATGCAAGGTTGGCACATATTATTACATTATCATTTGTATAATTTAGGTCTCAGGGGTACGGGGGTGGAGCCCCCGTAAAGATCACACATCACAAATTGATCAGTCCTAATGTTTTGCGGACAGTTCAGTACGTGACACCAGTTAGGTCAACTGTATGCCCTAGATGATTGGTTAGGTTAAGTCATGATATTTTTGTTTAAATTCGTTAGTTTAAACGAAAATGACGAGTGCAAACTTTTCTGGTTAATTTTGAGGTGTTTTGTACGAAACTGGCATCCATTTCCTGTGCAAATACGTAGTTTTCAAGATGACGATGTCTCAAACTACGCATTTGCACAGGAAACAGATGGCAGATTCGTGCAGAGCACCTCAAAATTGACCAGAAAAGTTTGCTCTCATTATAAGAGAGACTGGGTCAAAAAACGAATAATTACCCCCATTTTTTCTGCTCTATCGATTGATATAGGTTTCGTTTTGACTGAAATTAACGAGAATTTTTTTCCAAAGCGCATTAGCACGGGACTTAACTACAAGTGAAAATTTTTCATATTGCCAGTTTCGCATTTTGGAAACAGAATTCTTCCAACCCCATGAATATTGGGAGAAAATTTTGCAAATTCTGAAGTTTGGCCTTAATAAAATCACTTCACATTATCTCACCTGTAAAAGCCATCTGGTTCCAAAACTTTCCAAGAATTTAACGTCGTCATTATTGCAATATTAAACTCACTCAGGTTCTTCCTAAATTAGATTAGGTTTATTAGCCCTATAAAACTATTCTCTTTTCGTTCAACTGACTTGTTGTTGTTTGTTGTTTGTTTTTTCTGTTTAAGGTGCTTCAACCCTGCTGGATTATTGACACCATTATTTTCTTTTTTTTTTTTATTCCCCGAAGGGGAGTAGGTTAAGTCAACTCATGTTGTCGGGTTCTTTAGGTCAAAACAGTTACACCACAGCCTACTAGGGAGTCTTATCATAGTTTCTTTCATTGACAAATGCTCATTCAAAAACTGACTCGCAGCGCCCTCTGAAGTAAAGTATACAAAATGCATTACATGCATTCTTAGCTGAATTAACATCTTTGCAAGGAAAAAAACACACTTGTGTCATCTGCAAACACTATGAAGTTCAGTGTATCAGGTGAACGTGGAAGGTCATTTATATATAATAAAAATAACAGTGGACCCAGAACTGAGCCCTGTAGCACACCATGTTTGACAAATGATTTAGTTGAGCAAACCTTATTTACTGATACAAAATGATATCTAATGGACAAATAACTTTTAAATCAATCACTGATTGCTCCTCTAAACCCGTAACAATATAATTTATTAAGTAAAATATTATGGTCTATTACATCAAACGCCTTAATCAAATCCATAAATATTGATATCATTATTTCTTTGTTCTCTTTAGCTATATTTGCATTTTCCATGTTTAAAATAGCCATTTCCGTTGTTTTATTATTATGGAAGCCATATTGATTTGGAGATAATAAATTGTAGGATTCTAAATATCGCTGCATTCTACTTTTTGCAATTTTTTCAAAAACTTTGCTGAACACAGATAATGAACACACCGGCCTGTAATTTGTTGCTAGTATAGGATCACCCCCTTTAAAGAGGGGTGTTATACAACCAGCAGAGATGGGCAGTAACGCGTTACATGTAACGACGTTACGTAACGATCGTTACAAAAGTAATGAGTAACGGTAACGCCTGAAAGATTTTCAAAAGTAACGATGTAACGGTAACGCTTTACAAATTTTTTATCAATGTAACGGATTTTTTCGTTACTCGTTACTCGATACTTGAATTTGAATTTGATAACATTGCCATTCCATTCATGAGGACTATTGAATGCAATTCACTATTCCGTGTTAGTGGCAACAACTAAATTTATATTTTCTAAGTCTCTTCATCTTTCCCAAAAATCATTGGGGGTGCAAATTATTGCGCAATATATCGTTCTTAAGAGAACATCTTATAGTCAATAATAGTAGCTATTAGAATTGATGTGGTATGGCTGCCATTTTTAAGTTTATCTGTAGTTTCAAAATACGTGTGAAGACACATAAACAAATATCAAATGTAACTAGTTACTTGTAACGTCGTTACATGTATCGAGTAACGGTAACGCTTTAAGGATTTTCAAAAGTAACGATGTAACGGTAACGCTTTAAGGATTTTCAAAAGTAACGAGTAATGGTAACGCCGCCCAATTTAATGTAACGGTGCCCAACTATGACAACCAGTTTTTAGCATTGATGGGAATATTCCTTTGGAAATACTTTGATTGATAATTTCAGTCAAAGTTACAGATATTTTATCTTTAATAAGTTTCAATATAGGTACAGAAATGTTATGAATGTTATTTTTTGTATTTTTTAATTTACCAATAATATTCCGGACCTCAGTAGAAGTAGCAGAAACAAAAGAAAATTAATTTAGTGGGCTGGATGGCATATATTCTAGAGGTGAGTGATCATAATTTAGTAATTGTAAGCGAAGCTTATCCGCTATTGAAGTAAAATGTATATTTAAAGAGTCTGCAATAGCAGTATCATCAGTAATTTCTTTATTATCAACATTTAATTTCTCTACTGAATTTTTCTTAGTTTGTTTTCCGAGAAGACTGTTTATGGTTGTCCAAGTATTTTCCATGTCTCCTGTATATTTGGAAAATTGATTGTTATAATAGTTATATTTTGGAATTTTGGTTAGTTTAGTTAATTTGTTTCTGTATTGAGTATATTGTACTTTAGGAATTTTTCTTTGTAATTGCAATTTGAATAATTTATCTGTTCTTTATTGAAGTGATAATTCTTGGAGTGATCCATGGATTTGCAACACTTTTGGGTGAAACTGTTTTTCTCCTTAAAGGAAAGCAAATATTAAAAATATAGAATAAGGTGTCATAGAAGAACTGAAACATATGATCTGGATCATTTATAGGTTCGTCACAGTCAAATCGAGTATTTTCTACGGCCCCAATAAATTTTCTTTTGTTAACCTCTGAGAATATTTTGTAATCAATAGTTGTTTTGTCCACAACCTGAACAATGTTATTGAATATACCGTAAGTAGGAAAATGATCACTGATGTTTGTGGTTATAATTCCAGAATTTACGAAGGCGTTGCTATTTACAAATATATTATCAATCGTACATTCTGTTATTCGATTACCATAGTTGCAGGCTCGAATGGGTTTGCTAATACTGTAGTATGACTAAGATAGAAAGAATTCATTAAGTTTAAAAATAATGTGGTAAACAGTACCTCATTAGTTAATTTTAAGAACAATTTACACACTTTCATGAGTGAAAGAGTAAGTTGTATATAGTGTATATTCTTTGCTTCAATTATATAGGCCACTGTGGTGGTAGTAAATGGTTGTATATTAATTAGCTGACTTGAGTTTAACATCTTGCAAGATTTTATTACTATTAAAAATGTAGCTCATAACTTGAATTACCTCGATAGGCTCGAGTGGCTTCATGTTTTCCAAATGAAATGTAATGTAATGTAACAATAAATCTTTGCTATGTACTAGGGGCACTCAATATATTTTGCCCCACCCTTTTTTCTCAGCTGAATAATAGGCCATGGGGCTGAAATGTCTTTTGGGCCGTAAGTTTGAACTTTCTCTGCTTCACATAACCGGATTTTGCCAGTTTAAACCTCCCCAACTTGTATAAAACCGATGGTTAACGCAGTTGCGAAAATGGCGTCTGACAGTGATGTGCGTCGTAAACAGAGAGCTGTTATCAAGTTCTTAACCGCAGAGAAGGAAACAGTTGGAAATATTCACAAACGTCTACAAAACGTTTACGGAGATGCTGTTGTTGATCGAAGCACAGTTGGACGTTGGTCTAAACGTGTGAGATCATCGGAGAGAGGGAGAGCCAGCCTCGATGATGAGCCACGCAGCGATCGCCCGGCATCGGCTGTAACATCTCACACTGTGCAACGTGCTAACATCATCATTCTATCAAATCGGCGCGTCACATACAAGGAGCTAGCAATGAAGTAAGGAATTAGTGAAAGAAGTGTGAATACAATAATTCAGCAACTGGGATGCTCAAAAGTGTGTTCACGGTTTGTTCCTCACCAACTGACTGAAAATCACAATGCCCAAAGAAAAGAAATTGCTTCTGAGTTGTTGGTTCGATACGAGACAGAAGGGGACGACTTCCTTTCACGAATTGTGACTGGGGATGAGACTTGGGTACACCACTTTGAGCCAATCCATGGAGTGGCATCACGCAGACTTCCCACGCAAGAAAAAGTTCAAAATGGCTCCCTCTGCAGGAAAGGTTATGGCCACCATCTTCCGGGACATGAAAGAGGTGATTCTGGTAGACATTATGAAGAAAGGACAAACAATCAACGCAGAGGCATATATTGCTACCCTACAGAGACTCCAGAGACGTATAAAGCGAGTTCGACCGGAGAGAAAACTGGAAGACGTCCTTCTTTTGCACCATAACGCAAGACCACACAACAGTTTGCAAACAAGAGAGGCCATCGCAAAAATGCGCTTGACTGTGTTACCACACCCTCCATACAGCCCGGATCTGGCACCTTCAGACTTCCATTTGTTTGGGCCAATGAAGGATGCTATTCGTGGAAGAAAGTTTCAGAGTGACGATGAGGTTGTTGAGGAGGTTAAGAGGTGACTCCAGCGGAACCCAGCGGACTTTTACCAGCAAGGAATAAAGGCCCTTGTTTCGAGGTGGAGGAAAGCCGTAGAAAAGGATGGAGACTATGTCTATGTGGGAAAATTAAAACTTGTAAAACAGGTATGTAACTACTTGTGTACAAAATTTCTGGAACTTACAAGGAAACTTGGATAGAAAATAAAAGGTGGGGCAAAATATATTGAGTGGCCCTCATAGTAAGTTGTAGATTTCACTTCTATGACACCTTATGAATGACATGATAAGACTCTGTAGTAGGCTTTGATTATACCAGATTATATTCGCATTCAGATTTGCCACAGTGTAGGTACATATAGTGTCGAGCTTCCGGCATTATTATACTAGGGCACTCAATATATTTTGCCCCACCCTTTTTTCTCAGCTGAATAATAGGCCATGGGGCTGAAATGTCTTTTGGGCCGTAAGTTTGAACTTTCTGCGCTTCACATAACCGGATTTTTCCAGTTTGAACCTCCCCTCCTTGTATAAAATCGTTTTTAAACGCCCTTGTATAAAACTGATGGTTAACGCAGTTTCGAAAATGGCGTCTGACAGTGATTTGCGTCGTAAACAGAGAGCTGTAATCGAGTTTTTAACTGCAGAGAAGGAAACAGTTGGAAATATTCACATACGTCTACAAAACGTTTACGGAGATGCTGCTGTTGATCAAAGCACAGTTGGAGGCTGGTCTAAACGTGTAAGATCATCGGAGAGAGGGAGAGCCAGCCGCGATGATGAGCCCGTAGCAGTCGCCCGGCATCAGCTGTGACAGCTCACACTGTGCAACGTGCTAAGCATCATTCGATCAAATCGGCGCGTTACATACAAGGAGCTATCACTGGAGCTAGGAATTAGTGAAGGAAGTGTGAATACGATAATTCAGCAACTGGGATATTCAAAAGTGTGTTCACGGTTTGTTCCTCGCGAACTGACTGAAGATCACAATGCCCAAAGAAAAGAAATTGCTTCAGAGTTGTTGGTTCGATACAAGACAGAAGGGGACGACTTCCTTTCACGAATTGTGACTGGGGATGAGACTTGGGTACACCACTTTGAGCCAATCCATGGAGTAGCATCACGCAGACTCCCCACGCAAGAAAAAGTTCAAAATGACTCCCTTCTGGGACATGAAAGGGGTGATTCTGGTGGACATTATGAAGAAAGGACAAAGAATCAACTCGGAGGCATATATTGCTACCCTTTGAGACTCCAGAGACGTATAAAGCGAGTTCGACCGGAGAGAAAACTGGAGGACGTCCTTCTTTTGCACGATAACGCAAGACCACACAACGGTTTGCAAACAAGAGAGGCCATCACAAAAATGCGCTTGACTGTATTATTCCACCCTCCATTCAGCCCGGATGTGGCACCTTCAGACTTCCATTTGTTTGGGCCAATGAAGGATGCTATTCGTGGAAGAAAGTTTCAGTGACGATGAGGTTGTTGAGGAGGTTAAGAGGTGGCTCCAGCAGAACCCAGCGGACTTTTACCAGCAAGGAATAAAGGCCCTTGTTTCGAGGTGGAGGAATGCCGTAGAAAAGGATGGAGACTATGTGGAAAAATAAAAACTTGTATTGTGTACAAAATTTCTGAAACTTAAAGGAAACTTGGAAAGAAAAAAAAGGTGGGGCAAAATATATTGAATGGCCCTCGCATATTATATATACATATAAAACCTGCAGATCATGTACGTATAAACTAGGGCATGGTTAATTAATCATTTTTAGGACAAAGTGTTGAATGATGAAATTTTATAATTAAGCAATGATTAACTGATTAAAAAATATTAAAAATTAAATACTCCTGAAAAGAGTAAGAAAGAGCTTTATTGTTTCTGTTGCGTGAGATAAGACCGAAGAAAACATTTTGCTCAAACATTTAGTTTGCTTTAGTTCAAGAAATCAGGCATGGGCGGATTATACACTTTATACACGCAAAAAGGTGCCAAATTCAAATGATACATTACAAAATTTAAAGTAAAATGTTGCTGAAAAAGCCTGAAGTTATGAGGAAAATTAATCATTTCCCATCATTTTGTAAAAATATTTTTTGATTAATTAATTATTAAATTTGAAACAATGATTAACTGATTAATCAGGACCATGCCCTAGACCAGTGGTTCCCAACCTGGGGTCCCAGGACCCCTGGGGGTCCGCGAAGGTAGTAGTGGGGGTCCGTGAACTTTCAATATTTCGAGAGGTTCCAATAGAAATCGTACATTTACCCACGATAAGGGCGCTTAGGCTAAAATTTCAAGTTTCCTTGCTCTTGGCTGGAATTATTAATACTTTATCTAATAGGCTGTATTTTAATTGCATACTCTCTTATATGTCCTTTATTTGATAGTGAAAAATGAGAAAACGAGTTAATTATTAGTTAATAAAAACAGTTTGTTTGGTAGACGGAATCTTTCAAAAACATAGGGTCCGTGGGAAAAAAATAAAATAAAAGGGGTCCTTTGTGGTGAAAAGGTTGGGAACCACTACCCTAGACTATAAACCACGAGGCTATATATTAACCTCCAGTTTATCCAGGCCAAGCCCTAGAAAATATATTATATATATATATATATATATATATATATATATATATATACAGGGCGTCCCAAAAATGTATACACACTTTAAATACTTATAAAGGCAGTGTTTATTAAAATACATTTCATTTTCAAAATGTAATAGAATCTACAGACCTTATTTAATTGTTTTGTCAACGCCTGTTTTCAAACTGACGTCCGTTCTGGTCCAGGCACTGCTGATAACGCGAAGCAATGGAATCGCAAACATCACGAAACATTTCGTTTGGTATTTGTGTGCATTCTCGTTCAATGGCTGCTCTCAATTCAGCGACTGTTGCAGGTTTTATAGCGTAGACTTTGTCTTTTAAGTATCCCATAAAAAAAAGTCTAGTGGTGTGAGGTCTGGTGAACGCGGAGGGTATTCTACGAAACCCCTTCGTCCAATCCACATCCACATCGTGCCAAGTACCACTCGCAATACTCCACTCTTCGGTCCGGATCATCATCTTCATTAATAGCATGGACTAATCTTGGAATGTAACTTTTCCATTGACAGCGCTTCAAAATGCGTTGGACAGACGATTCTGAAATTCCTACCACACGACTCGCTTGCCGCACAGATTTTATTGGACTTTGGTGATACGTTTCCAGTACTCTTTCTTGCTTTGTGGGGCTTGTCGATGTCCGTGGTCTTCCAGAACGCTTCTTGTGGACATTCTGAACAGTTCCATCGGCTTCAAACTTATCTCTAATTCGAGTGATGGTAAGTCGCGTTGGTGGATCTGTTTGAAACTCCCTCCTAAACTGTCTTTGCACTTCAACTGCGTTTTCACACTTCCAGTAGCATTTTAGAATGAATTTCCTTTGTTCAAAGCTTAGTCTGACTGCCATTATTAATTCTAATGGGTTTAACTTGGAAAGAAAGAAACATCAATTGAGCTATCAGCTGTTAAAGTGTGTATACATTTTTTTGGGACGCCCTATATATATATATATATATATATGCAAAAGTGTGTGTGTGTATATATATAGGCCGGGTCGAAATTTTTTATTTCTTAAGTACATAGTGTGAGGTGGTTCAATCAATCATAGTAACACCCTGGTAAAATATTTTTGAATTCTGAGGACCCCCTTCCCTACCGGTTTCAGTTTTTTCAGAAAACTTGTAAAATTCGAGATAATTTGCGATTTACTTCGAAATTTTTTTATTATTACAAAAGTTCGCTTATAAAACACTGTTATATTTATTTTTTAATGAAAAAAAATTTGAAAAACACAAAAATGCATGAAAAATTTTAATACATAAATTTTTAGCTATTATTGGTAGAAATTTAGAAATTAAGAAACAGAAATTCAATAAAATTTTTGACCTAAAACTAATGGTTATTTTCATTCCTTCCATTGACCTTTCCGCTCAAAAGTAGGCAGTTCTTTTCTAGACTCTAAAGTACTTAAAATAAATTTATGCCAATTAATATAACCAATTTTTTCCTAAGTCCTCTCTGTCTTGAAAATCGACATCTTCATTTTCATTATCATCTTCTATCACTTCTGATGAAACAAATTCCCTTGCTTCTCTTAATTTTTCTTTTGATTTCTTTTCCCTTTCCTGTGCTTTTTGGATTTTGCCCAACTTTCTCAAATTACTTGAAGTAGTTTTTTTATCAATTTTTCCTAACTAGTGTTTTCTTTCTTTTTGACCAAAAAAAGATTCCCATTCTATAATAGGTATTTTATGTTCACACCTACAAAGTTTTCTATCCATTATGCCTTTATCATAACAGTGGCATGGAGATATGTCAAACATCACGTCATATTTCTTTAATTTTTCATAATATTTTTCATTTCTTTTTATCATAGGGCATTTAATTAACTTACCAGCATCTTCTATAAGTCTAGTAACTCTAACATAAATTCCCTTTGTATCAATTGTTGGGAAAGAAAATTTTTGCCAAATTTCTTTTATATCTTGAACAACTACGTTATAGCAATCATTTTTACTTATTTTACCCTGTGCTTTAGATTCTTCCTCTCTAACAATAAAATGGAAGTACCTTACAACATCAGCTTTTGATGGCGTCATGGCAGATGAAAATTTTGCTGGATATCCGAAGGCTGCATTGTGGCTTCTTTTTCTAGTAGCCATAATTTAATTTAATAAGATTTTAACTATATTTATTTATTGCTGATATTTTAAAATTAAATAACATATTTTAATACAAACTTTTAACATTCTAGGTACCTAAATAGGAATCTGGAAAGAAAAAACAAAAATAATGTAATATTAGGTCTTATATCCGGCGCTATGAGTCAGCACCAGATTTAAGACCCTACCCCCTGATCTCAAAAAAAGTTGGTGAATGGTCTATTCTGATGCAATTCGTGCCGGGGAACCCGATTTTGGCCATCCGAAAGCAAAAAAATTATTTAGGGTCTCGATTTTTACGATTTTCGATTTTTGGCCTATTTCCCATACAAATTCATATGGAAAAAAGTGAGTATCGGTAGAGAGGGGTAGCGAAGGTCCCACAGCCTTAATTTTTGGTGTGGATACTACTATTACAAAATGATCCTCACAATATGTACCTAAGCAAAATCTTGACCTTGACCCCTTTTCGACCCGGCCTAATATTATATATATATGCACTAGAATCACAAAATAACGTGACCTTATTAATAAGCAAACAACCACAAGGAAAAGGAAACACAAAGTCCGAGCGCTTTCGTGATATATTCACATTATCTCTGTTCCTCCTTGATAATGTGAATATATCACGAAAGCGCTCGGACTTTGTGTTTCCTTTCCTTGTGGTTGTTTGCTTATATATATATATATATATATATATATATATAACTGCAAACACGCAGTATAATTAACGTAAAGAACGACGCTTGTATAGGAGATATTCCGCGCAAGATGAGAGAGAGAACGAAACAAATGAAAAAATGAGGTAACCACCCGGGAATCGAACCCGGGATCTTCCGATTGCCGGTCAGATATGATAACCATTACACCATGGGCCTCGCTCATTCAAATGCCGTAATTCTTCTACATACGCGCGGGAGGTGCCCCCTTGGGGCATTAGTTTCTGCGCGTATGTAGAAGAATTACGGCATTTGAATGAGCGAGGCCCATGGTGTAATGGTTATCATATCTGACCGGCAATCGGAAGATCCCGGGTTCGATTCCCGGGTGGTTACCTCATTTTTTCATTTGTTTCGCTCTCTCATCTTACGCGGAATATCTCCTATACAAGCGTCGTTCTTTACGTTATATATATATATATATAAAAATTATTTCACGAAAGTAACACGTGAAAAATATTTATGATGAATAAAACCACGAAGGAAAAAGGAAAGGAAACAGAATGGTGCTCAAGCGCTTTCATCTAATGACATCCTCAGGAACACTCAGTGTTCCTGAGGATGTCATTAGACGAAAGCGTTTGAGCACCATTCTGTGTTTCCTTTCCTTCGTGGTTTTATATATATATATATATATATATATATATATATATACACACACCCGGGTGGTTACCAGTGGTGGGCACGCGCAACGATTTTTGTAGCGCCGCACGCGCAAGCGCAACCCTTTTCAAAAAGTTGCGCCGCAAGCGCAAGCGCAACCAAAAATGTTGCGCCGCAACTTTTTGCGGCTCAACTGCCCACCTTTGCATTTAACGTATATCCCAGTGGTGGGCACGCGCAACGATTTTTGTAGCGCCGCAGCCGCAACCGCAACTCTGCTGAAATAGTTGCGCCGCACGCGCAAGCGCAATCCTTTTCAAAAAGTTGCGCCGCAAGCGCAAGCGCAACCAAAAATGTTGCGCCGCAACTGCCCACCTTTGGTGGTTACCTCATTTTTCATTCTCCCTCCTCATCTTGTGCGGAACGTTTTTCTACACAAGCGTCGTTCTTTTATATATATATATATATATATATATATATATGATGAATAAAACCACGAAGGAAAAAGAAACACAAAGGGGTGCTCAAGCGCTTTCGTCTAATGACATCCTCAGGAACACGAAAGCGAAAGCGCTTGAGCACCCCTTTGTGTTTCTTTTTCCTTCGTGGTTTTATTCATCATAAATACTTTTCACGTGTCACTTTCGTGAAATAATTTTTCATATATATATATATATATATATATATATATATATATATATATATATACACACACACACTCCCAATCCTGATAAACCTAATTCGGTTAATATTCGATTTTCCCCAATGGAGCCTTCAACTACAGTAAACCCTCGTCCAACGCGGGGTTACATTCCTCGAGAACGGCGCGTTAGGTAATTCCGCGTTGAACAAACTTAATACTTTGCGAGGTAAATGGGGATACGTGAACGCGGCCGCGTCAAGTCTCCCATTAATACTAAGATATGTAGATTTTTTATTCACACACAAATGAATTTCCCTACCTATATTGTATATAAAATAAGAACATAAAATCATAAACAATGATATTTACATATGATAAGTGAAAAAAGCACGCATCTTTTTTTCACCCTTTCGGATGGTGCATGTGGTACATTCATTCACGCGATACTCGCGGCCAAGTGATGTTATGCTCATACCACCACGCAACTTATTTAGAATCTTTATTTTTTTCGGCTGTCATAACCTTACGACTTTTCTTCTCTTCACTATCACTTGCAGATGCTTTACGTTTTGGTGCCATACTGCTAAGGGTAATGGCAAAACAATGGCAAAATACGACAAAAACAATCCAACACTACTTTACTAAACTTAACGCGGTAGCAGGACTGAGACAAAATGTGATGCGAGGGGTGACGCGAGAGGGAGGGAGATGCGGGAGTGTTGGTGTGTAGGAGAAAACACTAGAGCGCGCATTGGCAGGCGTACAGTACTACTGTATTACAGCGTGTTTGGCGGACCGTGTATAATCAAATTTTCCGCTTTCGGCAAATAATTGTTCGCATTTATTTTTCCGTGTATAAGCAAATTCGAAGAAATACCATAGAAGAAAATATTCAGATTTAAATTTTACCTAAGCCGAATCTTGTGGGTTGTTGTATTATATGAAAAAATGAAGTAAATGATGGGTTATAATCCACAAGATCCCTATAACATATACAGGGTGTCCCAGAATTAACTATCTATTTCAATGAAATCGGACAAATTTTTTAAAAACACTTTTATTTATGTTTATCATGTTTAATATGTGTTAAAAATGTATAAATTTCTAAATTTTTTTCATAATTTTATTTTCATAATCTGGTCCAATGAAAGACCGTCTGAAGTCATAGAATGGCAAAGAGACTCTCCAAAAGTTAACGTGTGGCTTGGAATGACCAAATCCAAAATTTATGGCCCATTCTTCTTTGCGGAAGCAACTGTAACAGGTACCGTCTACCTTGATATGCTTCAGCAGTTTCTCGAACCACAGCTTCTTGATGATGGCATTCTTGATAATGTTGTGTTTCAACACGGTACCTGTTACAGTTGCTTCCGCAAAGAAGAATGGCCATAAATTTTGGATTTGGTCATTCCAAGCCACACGTTAACTTTTGGAGTCTCCCTTTGCCATTCTATGACTTCAGACGGTCTTTCATTGGACCAGATAATGAAAAAATTCTGAAAATAAAATTATGAAAAAAATTTAGAAATTTATACATTTTTAACACATATTAAACATAAATAAAAGTGTGTTTTTAAACAATTTGTCCGATTTCATTGAAATAGATAGTTAATTCTGGGACACCCTGTACAGGGTTTTCTTACAAAAACAATTCGATGGAGCTATATAATCGCAAATAGTTTACGTTCTAAGAAAACTTTTTCTTTGAAATGTTAATAAAGGTGCACACGAATTAGTGCTAATTTTATTTTAAATTCATTAGAGAAACATGACCCCTAAATTAGGCTGGAGTTCAATACACCCAATTATTGAATGTTATGAGATACTCGGAAAATGAAATAACTACAGTAAAATAAAATTATTTCTATACCTAATGACCTGATGGGAGTTCCGCGCGTCGATCCTTAATTGTACACAAGTCAGGCTTGTGGCCCTGTTTCGTGAAAACTGCTTTCTTGAGCTCTCCTTCTTGCATACCTAATGTCTAATCTCCTTTTCAAGACTTCCATATCGACACCATTTGTTCCGAAGTGCTTTTAGTAACTGGTTAATTAAATAATCTTGGACCTCTGACAACAAAGCTATTTCCCTTCAGGTTTTTGTTTTTTGCCTAGCGTTTTGCCCGAGAGCACTACACATTCTGCCTTTCCTATTTGGCAATGTTATCTGGAGGGTTATAAGGTTCAGTTTGGGATTAGGAACAGTTACGACTTACCTCTTTTGCTTCCCAGCGAATAGAAATTTAATTTCCGTAATCTTTCCCAGTAATTTACTTCAGCCTGACATCATCATGTCTTAGCAAGAAGCACACTGATAGCAAAGTACTTTTAGTTTGTAAATGCGGATAACTTCACAGTCAATCTGGGAGGCTAGGTCAGTGCTATGTAGTACCACCACCACCAAACTAACAGCCTCAACAGAAAGCACTGAGAAACGAGTTCCAAATGTTGCCTGTCACTAGGATTCCTAATTTTTTCTGCTTTGCCTGAGCTACGTCGTAGTCACACTGCTTCCCGATAGATCAGCGAAGTTAAACGACATTGGGTCCGAGTAGTAGTTGGTTGGGTGATATTCCTCGGTGTTCAAATAATCAAGTATTCTCTTTCCTTTCCCAGTGGTATTGACCACTAAAAAAAATCAACAAAATGCTAAGTGACTTTGGGGAGTGTTATTCACAGCTGCTGGTCGGTGTGATTGACATCAGGTGAAGAGTTCATGATAATTGCGAAACTTTTGAACTTTCTTTGCAATTGCTTGCAAGAGTTACGATGTGCCCAGTGTCATACCATCAACAAAGTTAAGCGACATTGAGCTTGGAGGACATTTGGATGGGAGACTATCCTCTGCAACCAGATTATGTAGCAACCTAAATCTAATTGGCAGGGGAAGTATTAATACTCGTAGTTTACAGTGACAGTGGAAAAACTAACATTGCTCCCTTCTAGTCAGTTAGTTTTCTCACAAAAATAATTAAATTTTCCACAATAATTACAGGCATAATGTTACTTTCAATAATTTCTTTTCTTGAATAAACTCTAGATCTCTCACGCAAATTCCTCGACTTTTCTTCCAGGTTTGCCAGTTTATTAAATATTGTGAAATTCATCCCATTTATTATATACTAGAATACCAGCTGCTGCGAAAAGCACCCCGAAGCAACCAAGAAGGGGACTGGGGAGGGCGAGTGTGTTAATAAAACCTTCCCTGGTTCTCCCGTAATGTACATACTAAATTTGGTGCAACCGTTTAGGCGACCTCTTCCCATATGCTGATTACCCTAAAAGTTTAGAGGATAAAAATTTTGATACAAAAATTTAAAGATTTTAAGACATTTTTAGTCCTTTGGTATAAAAATAATATATTACTAAATATATTTAAAATTAAACATAGGAAAATAATAATAATATAACACCATAAAAATATATAACCTCTTCAGTTGCTTTTTAATTCATAGTACACAAGTCGTGTACAGTTATAGTGAAGCCATCCCCAGTTCCTTCCTGAACTGGCTCCAAATCAGGCACTTCATCACACATTGGACACAGCCGGTTTCTAACTTCAGACGAACGCATCCAAATAATGAGATTATATCTGAAATGGCAAAATAAACATTATGCAAGATCAAATCTCCAAAGAAAAACCGAAATGACGATACATACATACATACATTATATATATATATATATATATATAATATACACCCACACACAGGCTATGTCGTGGCCAATGTCGTAACACCGCTTCCCGGAGACAGCGAAGTTTAAAAATGGAGAAACATCGGTTGAAGACAAGGAACGCAGTGGCCGCCCTTCCACTTCTCGTACGGATGAAAATGTCCAACAGATTCGATTTCTGGTACGAGCAAATGTTTCTCCATTTTTAAACTTTTTGTGCCATTTGTAAACGTTAGCTACACTGAGAGCATCATTTCTAAAAGCTGTTTTAATCATTTCGTTCGTCTCCGAACACGCGTTGCAACATTTCAGAGATTCATACGTACTACAAAAACACACCCTCCTTTAAGCGCTCCAACCAACTACTGACTCATGGTAGCAGATTTTGCTTCAAACTGCAGACGCCAGAGGGCAGGAAGACTCACATATGTAAACGGTTGTTTCTTATTTGCATTCATTTGGCCGTAGCAATAAAATTATCAATACTTTTTGATCACTCCTCATATATACATATACAAGCAAACAACCACAGGGAAAAAGGAAAAAAGAAACACGAATTCCGAGCGCTTTCGTGGATATATTCACATTTTCAAGGACAGAAATTTCTCTCTCTTCCTTTTTCCCTGTGGTTGTTTGCTTATTAGCAAGATCATGTGTTATTTTGTGATTTTACTGCATATATAATATATAATATATATATATATATATATATGCTGCAAACCCACAAAGAAAAGAAAAAACGATTCGAAGGCCTTTCGTGTATTCAGAGCTACACCTCGTCAGAGAATGATGGGAGAAGGCAAGATGCCCATAAATATATACAACGTAGCGGAAACCAAAACAATTAGCACATACTTAACAAGAGTTAATGAGAGGCAAAAGGAATTTTAACAAGATATTGTCAATTTTATACATTCCCGCACTGTTATTGAAATTGTTTTCAAAATGGATATGTGCACATTCTAGAATATTTCTTTCTATATAGATCTGTTTTTCAACAAGCGCTTTAGAACTATCCCACTTGATGCTATGATTACATCTATACATATGGTTAAACAAAGCATTCGAATTATTAGCTATTCTACACGCATATTTATGCTGTTTTACCCTAATATCTAACGTTTTACCCATTTGGCCTATATATACGGAGTTACATTTTGTACATCCGATCTAATACACACAACCAACAACATTTGGAGATGCTCTAATCAGTTCAAATTTGAAGTCTATCGCAAGCCTACTAATAATAACTCTTATGTGCATTTTTATTCTGACCATCATCCCTCGATTAAATCCCCTATTTTCTCTGTTTCTTAGAGCATTGAGAGTTGTCAGTCCTGTATTTTTAGATTCCAAGTTATGCAATATCATAAATATTGGTACTAAATTATGTTACCCTATTTCATTTTTAAATAACTGTCTTAGGAAAGCCAAGAATAGGTATTATAATAAGGTAATTGTAAAGGAATTAATACATATATAATATATATATTTTTTTTTTCAAAAAGCGTTTGACACCGTACCGCACAAAAGACTCTGAAAAAACTAAGGCTCATGGAATCAGAGGTGTAGTAATAAATTGGATAGAAGAGTGGTTGCGAGGTAGAAAACAGAGGGTGGTCGTTGATGGAGCGGAGTCGTGTTGGGCTAATGTAGCGATCGGCGTTCCTCAGCGTTTTGTATTGGGCCCCTTGCTTTTTCTTGTTTTTATTAACAATTTAGATGTCGGCCTAGTCAGTACAGTTTCAAAGTTTGCGGATGACACGAAGTTGGGTGGCAGGGCGATTAATGATGAAGATAGAGGTAAAAGCCAGGAAGATCTGAATAAAATCGTCGATTGGTCAGTCACATGGCAAATGAGATTTAACGTCGACAAGTGCAAATTTTACATATAGGTTCGCGTAACGGTAATTTTGCGTATAGTATGTCAGGGAAGAAGTTGGCGGGAGTAGAGCAGGAAAAAGATTTAGGAGTTATAGTCACTGGTGATTTAAAAGTAGCGAAACAAAGTACAGCAGCGGTCAATAAAATGAACAAAGTGCTAGGCTTTAGAGCTATGAATTTTGAGTACAAATCACGCAATATTATTGCTCCTCTATATAAATCATTAGTTAGACCCAATTTGGAGTATGCGATCCAATTTTGGAATCCGCATATGCGAAAAGATATAGACAAAATCGAAAGAGTTCAAAGACGAGCAACTAAGATGATTCCGTCGCTTAGGTTAAAGTCGTACGGGATAGGCTTAAGGAGTTAAAATTTACTACACTCGAGACAAGGAGGCTAAGGGTGATCTAATCCAGGTTTTTAAAATTATGAATGGGTTCGATAATGTAAATATAGATAACTTTTCTAAATATCTCAATATAATAGGACTAGAAATAACGGGTTAAGTTGACAAGTAGAAGGTTCGAGACAGCAGTTGCCAAAAAACTTTTTTATAAATAGCTGGAATAGTTTGTCGGTAGAAGTAATTAGTAGCATGTCTATAAACATGTTTAAAAATCGATTAGACGCATATGTTCATAGATTGGGTATAGTTTAAGGTAGTAAAATTAAGGCTTTGTGGTTCGGAACCCATGTAAAATTGTAGGTCCTCTCTGCCACCACGGAGGACATACAGGTCTGTCATACACTATACACAATTACGAACAACAGTTAGGTAGACCAGCCATGAGTGGATCCTCGGGTCTTCGTTGGTCTGAAACATTATAACATATATACACATGTATACATACACACACACACATGTATAAATATATACATATATACACACACACACACACATTATATATATATACGCATGTATACACACGCACACACACACACGTATACATATACACACACAAGCATATATATATATATATATATATATATATATATATAATATATATATACATATACATATACACACACATATATATATATATATATACATACACACACACATTCAACTGCAAAGAACACGCAGTATAAATAACGTAAAGAACGACGCTTGTATAGGAGATATTCCGCGCAAGACGAGAGAGAGAGAGAGAACGAAACAAATGAAAAAATGAGGTAACCATCCGGGAATCGAACCCGGGATCTTCCTATTGCCGGTCAGATGCGATACCAATACACCATGGGCCTCACTCTTCCAAATGCCGTAATTCTTCTACATACTCGCAGAAACCAATGCCCCAAGGGGCACCTCCCGCATGCCGTAACATTATATACATTCAACTGCAAAGAACACGCAGTATAAATAACGTAAGAACGACGCTTGTCCCTAACCTTATAAATGAAATAAAAAACTGAAATGAGAGAAGAGGCAGATTTTGTACGGTCCCTGTTGCGGTAGGACAAGGGGCCATGAAAACGAGGATGGAAAATACCCTCAGAATACAAGGCCCAAAGCTTTTCAATGTCCTACCAAAAGAAGTGAGGAATCTTCAGCACACCGACCTGAATAACTTCAAGAACCAGCTGGACAGATTCCTGTGCAAAGTCCCTGACCAGCCATGCCACTGGCTACGAGGGCAGATCAGACAGCAATTCCCTCATTCACCAAATCCCACAAATGAGGCGGAATGCTGCAGAGTTGTCGACCATGGGTCGATCCTGAACCGTAGTTCGAACTTACCTGAAGTATACCCTATATATATACTTATCCAGTTCTTCAAGTGAGACGAATGAATCAAATTGGTTGTCTCCACTTGCTTGATTAAAATTTAATTTCATTTGTGCCTCTCACTTGGTAAAGAAGCAGAATTAACAATTTAACTTAATCCTTTGTCGCACAGTGTGACTTTATTGATTTTGTTCTGGCTGACGCCAGACAATTTATTCAGTCTCAAAAACTTCTGTGCAGTAAAGGGTTGACACACATTTGCTTAATCGTTTACTGCACAGAGATCTTTCCGAGACTGAATAAAATCAGTAAAGTCACACTGCCTGACACAAAGGGTTAAACCAATTTATTCACCTTTCCCCCTCAGTAATGGGGAAAGCGCCATGCATTTGCTGGCCTCGATGAAGCATTCCATTTCCTTTTGCATGCTCATAACCAAATCGAGACGAGGAGTCCTCAAAACGCATAGGACCAAAGAACAAGTCTCCATCAATAAAGTCGCTGTTCAGAGAGACATTCAAAGTTACCTGAAAATAGAATGACAAATTCAAAAGAAGAATTTTGTGAAATGTGTCAAGGTAGCAGCATGTGGAACAAGTAGAAATATTTTAAATATTGGAGATAAACGTACATAATAGGTGTCAAAGTCATATAATACTGTACATAATTAGAACAAACTAAATTATTAGAAACATCAATGTTTATATATCTACCTATATAAGCATTAGTTTGCTTCCGCCCATATTGTTTCCTCTAATCAAATAAAGCTGCTGGTCCTGATAACATTTATGCTAGGACTCTAAGGGATGGGGAGGATAGGCTTATGAGTCAATATTTTATTTGTTAGGTCTAGACTATTAATTATGCAGATGTACCTGAAGAGAGAAAACCGCAAATGTAGTATTCATTACAAAAATGTAATAAAAAGGAGGTAGAAAATTATAGGCCTATTAGTGTAACATCAGAGGAAGGAAAGATACTAAAGAATCAAAGAATTGTATTCAAGAGCAACTAGATAATTTAAATCTTATTTCATGTTCCCAACATTGATTTTGATCAGGAAGGTCTTGTCTAACCTCGTAAACTTTTTAGAGTTTGTAACTGATCAGTTGATCAGAACTGTCCAACTCCAAGCTACTGGGGGAGCTGTATTCTACTCCAGGCAGGGTTGGCAAAAATCTGGGTTTTTCATCAAAAACTCATGGGTTTTGGGGTTTTTGTTTGTTTTTAAGGTCATTTTCAACTGAAGAAGATAGCAGTGTGCTGTCGAAACATATTGTATTTTCATTTAACATAAAGTGTGGCTTTTGTTCTATTTGAATCAACACACTAGTAGTTGTTTTTTTCTGAATTTTTATTACAGTTTACAGGCCTAGACAGTAGACAACATTCTTATTTTTGCACATCTTTTTTTCAGAGATCAGATTTAGTTAATATCTATTTAATAATGCCTAAAGTTAGACCTGCAATTACTGGTGGCAGACTTAAAGCTGCTGAATGGGATGAAGTAGAAATGTTGAGTGACCAACCAAATAGAGTTTGGTGCAAATACTGCAGATGTGTATTTCTGAAAAAAAAACAGAATGAGTGAAACATCACTTAGATCAATGCAATAAAAAATGGGTACAGGCTCATGATGATGAAGCAGATGAGCTTACGAATACAGCTACATCAGCAACTCCTCCTCCTACACATAGACATGGCAGTTTTGAGAGTAGACCCTCTTCAAGCAAATCATATGAAAGCCTGGATCATGATGACACTACAATTCACAGTAGTGAGACTTAATGCCATATGTGGTTAGAACAACTGTCGATCAAAAAGAACAACTAGATTTGCAAATAGCCAGATTTTTCTTTTCAGCAAATATTCCATTTGTAGTTGTAGAGAATAAAGAATTTATTAAATGGGTCCAAAATTTAAGACCAGGCTATTGTCCTCCAAACAGAAAAAATTATCTGATGACTTGCTAATCTAAGTGAATAATGAAGTACTGGATTCAATGAAAAAAAGACTTAGTCAATTCTACTATACCGTAACTTTAATTCAAGATGGTTGGAGTAATGTGTCAAATGATCCAATCACTGGTCAACAAAATAATTTTTTTTTTCTGTCACAAGTATTGAAGTAGGTGAGCCAAACAGTATTTTTTACATTGAATTTGAATGTTGTTAGATTTTCTGCATTACGCAAGGTTTTTATGTGGCACAGTTATATTTTAATAAAAAATGTACATTTCTATATTAATGCATGGCCTTTGTACTTACCTAAAAGGTGACATTGGTTGATTTTCTGCTGTATTTTGCCTGTGGAACATCTCTCTTGAGGGTCCAGCAGTAGTCAGCCAGCATACTTGGGCTCCACTTGCCCTGGTACCACTTTTCCATGTTGGAAATGTCTTCATGAAAGTGTTCCCCGTGCTCATCACTGACAGTGCCAAGGTTTTCAGGGAAGAAGTCCAAGTGGGAGTGTAAGAAATGTATTTTTAGGGACATATTATATCCCATAGCTTTGTAGGCCTTCAAAAGATCACTCACTATTTCATGGTAGTTTTCGGCCTTATGATTTCCCAAAAATTCTTAGTAATATTTTTAAATGATTGCCACGCAGCTCTTTCCACTTCATTCAGCTGATCTTCAAATTGCTCATCATTTATCAACTCCCTTATTTGAGGACCTACAAATATCCCTTCCTTGATTTTAGCATCACTTAACCTCGGAAATTTATTCTTTAAGTACAGAAATCCCATACCATTTTGATCCATCACCTTGACAAAATTTTTCATCAGTCCAAGTTTGATGTGCAATGGAGGTAAGTAAATTAGTTGAGGATTAACCAGTGGCTTATTCACCACATTTTTCTTTCCTGGAATAAATGATTCTCGTTTTGGCCACTGCTTTTGTATGTAGTGATTTTTTCTGTTCCTACTGTCCCATTCACACAAGAAACAGCAGTGCTTAGTATATCCAAGTTGCAAGTCGAGCAAAAGAGCAATCACTTTCAAGTCCCCACAAATATGCCAAGAATATTTCTCATACCTAATACTTGTCAAGAGAAGTTTCATATTGTCATATGACCATGTTGACAGCATGAGCTAAAGGCACTGACAAGTATTTATTTCCATTATGGAGAAGCACAGCCTTCAAGCTAAGTTTTGAGGAGTCAATGAACAAGCACCACTCCATTGTATTGTGTTGATGCCCAAGGGCCTCCATAAGAGAAGTAGCATCATTACAAAATACTAGACCATTTTCTTGAGAAAAAATTTTTTTAAATTCATCCTGGCAGTTGTGGAAAAAACATATTTTAGTGCCCTGCTGGAGAAGATTCCATCCTTTCAATCTTGAAGCTAAAATTTCAGCTAGTTTTTTAGACAAATTTAAATCACGAATGAGGTCATTAAGATCTCCCCGAGTTACTAAATGAGGTTCAGAGGAAGGACCACTTGCTTCAAATATTGGGTCACTATCAAACTGTTCTCCTACCTGGTCTGGATGAACTTCATCAGCATCGGAGTCATCTTCGTCCATGGTCACATTTTCTGGTGGTTTTGGTATGGGTAGCTCTTCATTGTGTGGAACAGGTCTCATTGCTGATGGTAAATTAGGATATTTCACCATATGTTTGGACTTAGAAGTAATCCCTGATATGTTTGTTAAACAGAAATAACAGTCTGATGAATGGTCTTTCGGTTCTCTCCAAACCATAGGCACGGCGAAGGGCATGTGACGAGAACTATTTTTCCAACCAGTGAGAAGCCTAACACATGTCACACAGCAAATATGAGGGGCCCAGTACTTATCTTGGTCACCTAGTTTGCACCCAAAATAAAGCTTAAAACATTTTTTAATCAGTGGAGTAATGGTTCGTTTCTGAGATTTGAAGGTTAGCTCTCCACACACACAGCAGAAACTATCTGGGTGATTTAAACACTTTCGTGGCATAATGCAAGCTTAATTAACACAGAACTGTAACTGCAGGATGTAACACACTTCACAGAACAGATTGAGTAACACTTGTGATGCTCACACACAACTGGCACACAACTGACAAAGCAGTGCACCTCAGACAGTGACTCGGTGCATGTCTGAACATGTAGATACATGTATCAGCCTGCCTTGCCTGATAACATGTACCCAAGGAATCAAGTCAACTGTCTTACAAATGACCTGCTAGCACCCAATTTAGCTTCCTCTCTCCAATACTAACATGTCATCCTTATAAATAAAGTGCAGTTTTCTAAAAAATCTTTATACGCTATATAAAAGATACAGTAATACATATCAGTCACACAAAACCTATGGGTGATAGAAAGATTCTAATTGCATTTTTTAATTCAGCGTAAAAAAGTATGCAAAAAACACTAAACAGTTTACTTGTGAGAAAAATTTTGTTTACCAGTGATATAATTGCCCATAGTGTTCACAATGGGTGCAAATCGTTTTTAATATCTGCTGTAGATGTTGGAAGTGCAAAAAAACATCTGAATATTGTTCTGGTTTGGCACTAGATGTAATAAGAACAATGAAACAAAAATATGGAAAAAATGTAAGTACAGTATTAATAGTTTAAACAATATGGTAATAGTAAATTGATAACCTAAGTATTGGTATTTAAGTTTACATATTTCTAATTCATCACAGGACAGTTTGCCTAATAATAATAATAATAATAGAATACCATACACTTAGACTAACACCTAACAAATTTATGACTTACATTTTCTGAAAACTCATTTAAAATAGTTCCTTGCCAATCCTTGAAAATTTTAGATGAAATTTATAAAATTATTCTTTGTTTTAGGCGTTTCCTGTATGCACAGACAATGAAATAAAATGGTAAAAATGAAGGAGCTATTGAAAGAAAAATATCGTAATTTAGTTACGGTTGTTCTGCACATTATTTAAAATTGGTTGGAAAAGAAGTCATACCTAGAACAGTGCTAAAGCATATAAATGAAGTAAATAGATACTTCAGGAATCACCATCAACCTCACATAAGTATGGTTTTTGGCACTTAGTTTTTTCATTTATCATAACACCTAACACACAATAAATATCATATTCGTAGACATAAATTTAAACCCCATTATGATTTATGCTTACATAACATCAATAGCATGGTAGCCAAGTGTGAATTACTTAAGATTATAAATCAGAAGTATATCCGAATGATGATTTTTTTCTGTCAGGGCTGGTTAATGGAAAAAGGTGGAATGGTTCCTCAGCTACCAAATGATACAAGATGGAATTCCCAATTAGATTGCATCAAAACCTATTTAAATAATCATGGCCACTATCTCGACATTACAGTAGAAGGG
Source organism: Bathynomus jamesi (assembly GCA_023014485.1). Classification (NCBI taxonomy): domain Eukaryota; kingdom Metazoa; phylum Arthropoda; class Malacostraca; order Isopoda; family Cirolanidae; genus Bathynomus; species Bathynomus jamesi. The sequence goes on from JAJOZX010007153.1 coordinate 44,034, forward strand.
AACACATGGAGAAAATAAATACCAATATTGGAAAGCTCTTGGACAATTTAATGATTCATAGAGAAGCTCATAATTTACAGGCTCAACTGCAAATTATTGGAGTAGCATTAGCTAAGGTTTGTTATGTTTTAGTAGACATTTATGTTAATAATTGAATTAATTAGGTATCTTTATGCTTTTCTAGTTCCCTCCTACTTTACTTCAATACTTTTATATTTTCTACTTTCTAGATGCAAAGAGAGAACACAACATTGGCAGATGCTGTTGATATATAGCTTAATGTATTAAAAGAGGAAAAACTAGCTGCATACAAGATGACATTGCAAACAGATTTGAAAAAGCTTTAGAACCATGTCACTTTCTTGCATATATTACTCACCCAAAGTATCAAAGTTGGTTCACTAACTTCAAATTAATTAATTTAAATTTTAAATTCTGCTAACATTTTAAGTTAGCTTATCTATTTTGGAACTTTTTTTTAATTTCAGGAAGGAAATTGAGCAACCTGATGGGAAAAGTGCAGAGGAGTGGCTGAATGAGAGAGATCCAGAATTCATGCCAGCTTATTGCTCTTTTAGATTGAAGGACAATAGCATTTTTCCAGGATATATGTTTAGCGACTAGTTTATTAACAGTATGACAGGTACAAGTGGTGGATGTATGTTGAGATGAAGGAAACAAAGGGTCAGAATTTGCAACATTTATTAAAAATTTGCAAAGCTGTGCTGCTAGTTCTGGTTCTCTTGAAAGATTCTTTAGTACATTTGGTATAGTATGGAGCAAGCTAAGAAATAGGCTTAGAGGAGAGAAGGTGGAGATGCTTGTTAGAATTCATAAGCATTTAAGATCAAGTAATATTTGTGAATATTTATACTGCGTGTTCTTTGCAGTTGAATGTATATATATATATATATATATATATATATATATAATATAGCATTCATTAGTTTTACTGTACTCCATTTGTGTCTGTAGTCTGGACACCATGTAAAAGGCCAGTAAAACTTTTCAATTTTTCATAATCTTTATTTATATATTGCATAATGGATCATGACTTATTTTTCATTGGCAAGGTACTAATATTGATGGATACCATAATGAAATTGACTGGATTCTTTGGATCTGATATATTTGCATGTCAGTTATAAATAGATATAGAGTGTAACATATTTGTGGATAGTAGTCTATTATGACTTGATCCTCTGGATCCAGAGATTCTATCTTTAGTTTTAAATCAATAATTAATTAGTTTTTAATTGATGATTATTTAGTTTTGCAAAAATTGGTTATTGCGAATGTACAGGCAGTTGTTACATAAATTTCTTATGTTCTTGTGGTTTGGAACCCATGTAAAATTGTAGGAGAAATACACAATTACGAACACAGTTAGGTAGACCAGCCATGAGTGGATCCTAGGGTCTTTGTTGGTCTGAAACATTAACACATTATAATTTAAGAATTGTTTTATAAGTCAGCTTACTTGAAATAATCAACACACCAAAGCATTCTAATTAGCTACAATTGAACAATGTAGCGCAATCAGAAAAATTTCAATTTTAAAATAAACATCTCAGACCAAAAACCCCAAAACCCACTGAAAATTCCTGTGGGTTTTGGGTTTGGTTTTTGGGTACCAACCCTGACTCAAGGGCCACATTATAAAAAAAGTGTGAGAAATGTGAGAGATCATTATTTTGAAGAGCTACTTTAAATAATTTCAGTTTATTTCAAAATCTATTTGGATAGCCATGTAAGTTAGATATACTATGCAGCTCATTCTCCAGCTCAGTAGTATCAGATTTAACTTCATTCCCTAGGTAGAGCAGAATCTCCCTTTTAAGGCAAAAAAATTATGAAATCAAATAATTTGCTTAGAACTCTCGTGGGCCACTAGTTGAACAGCCCTAAAGTAGATGTTATTTATTTGGAATTTAGTAAGACATCTGACAAGATTCCATGTAGGAGACCTATATAAATTAAAAGCTCATGGGATATTAAAGTTAGTCATAAATTGGGCAGAAAAATGGTTGGAGAACAGAGTAATTCTAAATCAGGGTTGGCACCCAAAAACCCAACCCAAAACCCACTGGAATTTTCAGTGGGTTTTGGGGTTTTTGTTCAGAGATGTTTACTTTAAAATAATTGAAATTTTTCCGATTGCTACATTGTTCAATTGTAGCTAATTAGAATGATTTGGTATGTTGATTATTTCAAGTAAGCTGACTTATAAAACAATTCTTAAATTATGCAATGTGTAAATAAAGATTATGAAAAATTGAAAAGTTATTGAAAAGTTATTAAAAAGGATTTGCACCCATTGTGAATGAGCAATTACTGGATCATTTGACACATTGCTCCAACCATCTTGAATTAAAGTTACAGTAGAATTGACTAAGTCTTTTTTTCATTGAATCTAGTACCTACTTCATTATTCACTTTGATTAGTGAGTCATCAGATAATTTTTTTTCTGCTTGGAGGACAATAGCCTGGTCTTAAATTTTGGACCCATTTAATAAATTCTTTATTCTCTACAACTACAAATGGAATATTTGCTGAAAAGAAAAATCTGGCTATTTGCAAATCTAGTTGTTCTTTTTGATCTACAGTTGTTCTAACCACATATGGCATTATCTGACCTTGTGTTTTCTTGGCTGGAGTAGAATGAAAAAATGGTATGGAAGATTCAGAAGCGGTTGAAGTGAATGAAATCTCACTACTGTGAACTGTAGTGTCATCATGAACCAGGCTTTCATATGATTTGCTTGAAGAGGGTCTACTCTCAAAACTGCCGTGTCTATGTGTAAATAATGATGTAGCTGTATTTGTATTTGTAAGCTCATCCACTTCATCATCATGAGCCTGTACCCATTTTTTATTGCATCGATCTAAATGATGTTTCACTCGTTCCATTTTTTTTTTAAATACACATCTGCAGTATTTGCACCGAACTCTATTTGGTTGGTCACTCAACATTTCTACTTCATCCCACTCAGCAGCCTTAAGTCTGCCACCAGTATGTGTGGGTCTAACTTTCTCTAGATGATGATTCTCTCAATTTTTCGAGTGATACTTTCTTTGCAATAATTGCATAATACTCTAGTAGGCTGATCACTTAATAAAGTCACCTTGTCCCATTCACTAGCTTTAGATCTTCTACCTCTGTAACTCTTTGGCATCTTAAAAATTTAAATTTGAGTTAGGTCTAAATAAAGCTGAAATCTGCTGTTAAGAAATAAAGGAAAGATCTAAAATTAAAATGGAGAAAATTCTAATATGTCATTATTATCTCTCATATCTGAACTTTCTGTGAAATAAAGATGTCTTTTTAATATATATTGTAGATTAGATAAATAAATTAATAAAATAATAGATATATTAAGCACTACATAATTATTGAACCTTTCTAAAAAAATTTCAACCCATCAAAAAACCAAAAATCCCAAAACTCGGCAAAAACCCAGTTGGATTGGTTTTCTTGTGAAAAACCTGGATTTTTGCCAACCCTGTTCTAAATGGTCATAAATCTAGGTGGCAGAAGAGTTGGGTACCACAGGGATCAGTGTTAGGTCCATTACTTTACTGTAAAAGGTGGACCATAAGTTGCTTTAGCTTCGTATTATAACGAAACACTTCGGTAAAGTGACTTATGGCCCACACTGTGTATCAAACTGATTACATAGTAAAATATCTAAATTTGCAGATGATAGAAAAGTTGCCCCAGTTACAAATATAGAAAATTCTTCTGAGGTACAAAAACATCCTTGTAGATTAGTTACCTGGGCCACTAAATAGCAGATGGAATTCAATGTTCAAAAATGCAGTCTTCCATTTTGGCACAAACAAAAACAACTTTAGTTATGAGATGCAAAGAAACTGGTTTGACAATTTTAGTTAGGAAAATGACCTTGGCATTAGAGTTAGTAGTGACCTAAAGTCTTCTGAGCAGTACTTAGTAGCTTCAAATAAGGAAAATAAATCAGAAAGTATTATTAAGGGGAATGTTAGTTACAAAATTAAGGAAGTAATCTGTAGCTTATATAAGAGTTTGTAAATAATGTATATTTTAGCTCATTACATAGGCTACTTCAGTAGCTCTGTAATTAATTTTATGTTCATTAGCAGACTTGAAATTGACATTTTGCAAAATTTTATTATAAAATATAGCTTTAGATCAATTATGACTTGAATAACCTCAACAGACTTGAGGGGTGGTTTCATGGTTTCTATATGTAATGTAAGCTTACTGGTCCACCTTAGACCTACAGTTTGATGTGAAATCTGAACCACAATTAACCAGGGAAGTCAGAAATTACAAAGTCCTTGCCCCAACTCAATCTCATGACCACTCAATCACCAGCCCAGTATCTTAACTACTGGGCTACCCACTTATCTACCAACCAATTTTTTGTATGGAAGGACAAACAGCCAAGTGATCTGAGCTCCACCTGTCCTTTGCAGGAATCAAACCTGGGGCCAGTGGATTCATAATCAGGAATGCTAACCACTACTATATTTATATATACTTCGAGAATTTCAGGACTAAAAACAAGAGCCTAGTCAATTTTTATTATTATTATTGGGTTTTTGAATAAATGTTCAGGATCACCTGTGTTTGACCCTTATGCAGCAATTTAGTGATGTTAAAACACGGTTTTTTTTATGTCCATGTTTTTTTTGTCATTTTTTTGTTTTTTTTTTTGTTTTTTTTAATAATTAATATAGATATTGCCAATTTAATTATAAGGTATACTTTTGCAATGATATATATTATAAAAATAAATAATAAATAATAAAATAGGCCATATGGTACCAGTATAGAATGTCCTTTTCAGCCTATTTACAGAAAAAACTGGCCTCTTTCTTGCACTGAAAGTCTTGTATCTTGAGATCTGTTAAACTTGCGAGAACACTGGCTGGGAGCTGACTGCCCATTGTCCAACCTTTCCAGGACTCTCCCATCCATGCCTCGGATTTTGAATCTCACACTTAACTATCCTTTAGACCCGCAATGACATATTTTCACCCCCCCGAGACCATCCATAATCCATATATATACATACACATACACCCATATACATATATACCAATATATACATAAATACTTATATACACATATTTATATCTATTATATACCCCATACACACGCATACACCCAGAATTCCAGATACATACGCACACATACTCACATATATACCTACACAAACTTATACACCTCTATTTTGCCCTTTCATAACCTCCGAGATCATTTAGCACATACAGTAATATCCAGACAGCCAAAACAAACCAATTAAGCACAGACAGAGCAGCAAAGCTAGTATTTATATCCCAAAATGCAAAATTCCAAGAACGTGAAGTAAAACATGGTGCTACATTGGCTTCGTCAACATCCAAATCTGCAATAAGTACCAGTACCTGTGATACTGAAACTATATGCTCTAATCAATCTAGTGATAATGATTCTTCAATGGAAATAAATCAGATAATGAAAGTTAAATAGCATTAGGTTAGCACAAAGGTTAAAGAAGAGATGAATATTTTTTTTTTTTTATTTGGAATATATATATACAGTGTATATATATATATATATATATATATATATATATATATATATATATATATTTATTAGAGTGTCCCAATTTTTTTTGTTCCTGAAGTTTGTCATGCACACCCACTAATTTCTTCCACTCATGAAAACATGCCAGCAAGATGATTTCATTCGTGTTCTTTAATTTTAAGGATCCCCTCAAACCATGTGTTACTATTGCTGAACGGCTACTCTCTACCTTATACTATTGTAGCATATTTCTTTTCAGTTTATGGATACAAGAAAGCAGGAGACTGTGTGGTTGGTGGGGTGTTGCGAAATGAACCCCTGGAAATGCTGTGTCAACTCCCGACAGTGGGAGATGTTCCTCGACGTCTGTTGTTCTTCACTCGGAAGAAAAAAACATCCATGGCAGAAGCTGCCAATGTGGTAGCTGATGAGGTTATGGCGGTGTGGGCTCGGGCATCTATTCCGACCTCCCACAAACCCAAGTGTGTCGAGAGGATGAAGGCCCTCTCCACGGAATACGAGAAGGTTGCCAGAAACCGAAACCGTGGGGGGAGAGAAGCAACTGGAGCGGGAAAAGGGATTCCAAGCCAACCTGAATACACTGTTCGAAACAGCTCATGCCAACGCCATGAAACTCATCAAAGTCCCCAAAAATCGAGACTTTCTGAATGACCAGCGAACCGTGCAGAAGATGTACATCGGAGCAGAGGACCTGGAGTTTGCTCGCAGGGCAGCGGAGTGGGAGAAACGCCGAGCAGCTGAAGAGAAGAGGAAGAAGAAAAGCCGCGAAGAGATGGACTCACTGCAAGCAAAAGGAACGGTGAAAAGTGGGTCTTCTTCTTCTTCGGAGTCCATGGCCGAAGCATCCAATGATGATGTCCAATATTCCTCTCCTGGTCCTTCGGCTCCTCGATCCACTCCCAAGGACAGCCAAGTGTCGGCAAGGAGGATCATCCAATATCCCAATTTTGCTGCAGCCCTGGATCGAACTGGAACCTCAGTAAGCCAAGCGATGCACATTGTGGCTCCAGCACTCGCTGCCGCCGGAGTTGAGTTATCCTCAGTCACCTTGTCCAAATCAAGTCTTCACCGTTCATGGCAGAAGTCCAGGAAGAACTTGGCAGCCGGAATCAAGACCGAGTTCAATCCTGATACGCCGCTTGTCGTCCACTTTGATGGCAAACTCCTCCCTGATTCGGATGGAGGGAAATCGGATCGCATACCAGTGCTGGTCAGCGGGAAGAATCTTGAGAAGTTGTTGGCGATCCCAAAAATCCCTGACAGCACGGGACAGCGGATGGCTGGAGCTGTTCTGAAGGTGCTGGACGATTGGCTGCAAGTTCAACCATGGATTGCCGGTCTCTGCTTCGACACAACAGCAGCGAATACCGGTATTCACAGCGGCGCTTGTACGATTATCCAGGACCAAATGGATCGCCGCGTTCTTTTCCTGGCTTGCAGACACCACATGATGGAATTGGTAATCACCTCAGTCTTTGACCTGTTCTTCAGGTCTTCTGGCCCCGAAATTGCGCTGTTCACTCGCTTCAAATCCCAATGGGAGTTCATCGACCAGAAGCAGGCTTCTCCATTCAACGGCGATGGCCCAAGTGACATCCTTTCGGAATGGGTGGCGTTGAAAAAAGAGCAGATTGTCTACTTCATTGAAGACCAGCTCAAAGTTGGCCACCCAAGAGACGATTACCGGGAGTTCCTGATCCTCGCTCTGGTCATGGCAAACGAGATCTCTGGTACAATCGTCCTAGAGCATACCACCGGGCCAGGTGGATGGCCAAAGGCATTTACTGTCTTAAGATATTCATCTTCCAAAGCCAATTCCACCTGACCGCTCACAAGGTCCGGTCACTACGCAGGATAAACGTCTTTGCCATCACCATCTACCTCCAGAGGTGGTTCGAGGCTCCATTGACGGCGGACGTGCCCGTCAATGACCTGGAGCTGTTGGAGGACCTAGAGCGGTACAAGGCAGTGGATCATGATGTAGGTACTGCCGCATTGACGAAATTCCGGGGCCACCTCTGGTACCTAAGCGAAGATTTAGCCGGACTCGCTATGTTCTCCTCCAAAACCACCGATGCAGAGAAGACGGCCATGCTCCAAAACCTGCACAAGAAGACCGAAAACCCAAAAGATCTGCGTCGGCTGAGGGAAAGTGTCTTGACTGTGAGACGGTCGGATTTGAGCACCTTGGTCACGAAAAGGACTCAAAACCTTTTTCATTGCCTGAAGCTGCTGGTTCCAAAAACCCCCAAAGATCTCAAAGGATGTGCACCATCGTTGAAGTCTGTGAACGACGTGGCAGAATGGGCAGTGAAACTGGTGGAAGATTTCATTTCAACGAGGGCCTGACAAAAATGAGGAGGAATGGCAGCTCGTGTACCAAGTCGTCGAATACCAGCGCCAGCAGTTCCCCTCAGCAGACAAAAAGATCCTCTGTCCCCCGAAATGAAATGTGCCATTAGGAAGAATTTCCATTTCCTTTAATTTAGTCATTAGAAAGAATTTCCATTTCCTTTAATTTAGTCATTAGAAAGAATTTACATTTCATTCTTCCATTCTAGAATGATTAATGCTGAGCATTTACGTTTGTTCATATAGGGTCAAATAAATAAGGTCAATGAGGGGACCCTTCCCCTCCTAATAGGCCAATGAAATTTTGCCCATTTTTTCCTTTCTTCAAGTGTAATTAATTAAAGGGTTGTGCGATTTGACTCTTGCAAATTTTTATTTTCACATGTGAGGCTGGGACACCCTAATATATATATATATATGATGAATAAAACCACGAAGGAAAGGAAACACAAAATGGTGCTCAAGCGCTTTCGTCTAATGACATCCTCAGGAACACTGAAGTATATAAAAAGGTTAAGCCTATATATAGGTTACAGAAAGAAAAAAAGAAAAATAAATAACATACATACACACACACACACATATACATATATATACATACATATCTATATATATATACAAATACATACATACATATATATACAATAAACAGAGAAGTAAAAATAATAAAAAATTAAAAATTAAAACCTTAAAGGATTACCAATGAGGCGTACAGATTGTAAGGAAAAATATCGATTTTTAGCACAAGATCAAATGGATTATAAAAATACAAATTTATACTGGGACTCTGCCGGGTTTTAACACAATGCTGCCTATGGTCAGGTTTCGATATATATATAAAAAAAAAAAAATAAAATGCAAATTAAAAGAATCAATTTTTAGCACAAGATCAAATGGATTATAAAAATACAAATTTATACTAGAACTCTGTCCGGGTTTTAACACATTTCTGCCTATGGTCAGGTTTCGATATATATAAAAAAATAAAATGCAAATTAAAAGTTAATAAAGTAGAAGACAAGTTTACCAAAGATTTAATGTTTTACACTTCTTATCTAAGTCTGCTTTAAAGGAATTCAACATAACAGGATCGAGTTGAAAAAGACCTTTGCTTATGTTGAAGTTATTTGAAAGTTGGATAATGGCAGACTCAAGAATATTTCTATTAACAATGTTGCTTGAATGGAATAAAACTGAAGCATTATTCCAATCAATACAGTGGGCTAACTCTGACAAATGGACAAAAAGGGCACTGGACAACTGTCCTGTTCTAACGGAATATTGATGCTGTTTTATACGTGTGTGCAAATCCTTTCCCGTCTGACCTATGTAAAAGGAATCACATTGTTTACAACCAATTTTATAGATAATGCCTGAATTATTGGTAGGGCTATTTTTTACTATGATATTTTTCACAATATTGTTATATGAAAATACTACATTAATATCCAAAAGTTTAAGTACATTAGCAATGCCTAAAAAGCTCGGGAAAAATGGAAGTACTAAAATATTTTTTTACAAAGTACGAGTGTTAATATTGACACGATAGAAAGTTCGTTTTGCCTTGTTGAGACAAGATTCCATAAACGCAGATGGATAACACAAATCACTTCCAATACCGTTGATTTTTTCCAATTCGGCATCGAAGTATTCCAGACTGGCGATCCTAAGGGCGCGGAGAAACATTGATGAAAATATGGCCTTCTTAATGGGGGTATCATGTCCCAAGTAAAAGTGTACGTAGGACAAATTGTTTGTCGTTTTCCGATAGATACTAAACTTAAAACCTGGGCTTTCCCTATGTACACGCACATCCAAAAATGGGATTGAATTGTCTTGCTCAACTTCTAAAGTAAACTTAATGGAGGGGACTTGATCATTTAACTGAAGGAGGAAGCTATCCAGGTCACGATTCATGGGCCAGATACACAAAATATCGTCGACGTACCGCAACCAAGGGATGCCAACCCCCAGGATTCTCGGAATATAGGTAATTTCGAAAAACTCCATATAAATATTGGAGAGGAGGGGCGATAAGGGGTTGCCCATAGCCATCCCAAAAACTTGTTGATAATACTCGTTATTGAAAGTGAATTTACAGTCTTTGATGCAAAGCTTAATGAGTTCCAAAACAATGTGTGAAGGTAGTGGCAGGTCATACTTATGTAATTCTTGGGAGAGAAAGTCAAGCATATCGTCAATCGCACTTTTGTAAACAATGAACAAACATCAAAACTAATCAATTTATCGTTAGTTTCAGTACGTACATTATTCAATTTTTCCGTAAGATCCATGGAATTTTTTACATGTGAATCAGAGATAGTTCCGAGAATGGGGGACAAGACTTTGACAAGCCATTTGGAGAGTTTATAAGTAATAGAGCCCACCGAGCTAATAATAGGGTGCATAGGGTTACCAGGTTTGTGGGTTTTAATAAGACCGTAAAGGTAGGGCAGAGCAGGTGAAGTGGACATGAAAAGCGGAATTAAGTTCTTATGATCTTTGAGAAGGCGTTTCAAGCCACTATTAAATGATTTGATGATGTCATCCTGCGGGTTCTTCCTAAGTTTGGTGTATGTGGCGGGATCCTGGAGAAGCTCATTCATCTTTCCGATGTAGTCCACTTTGTCCATAATAACTATGGTGTTAGCCTTGTCTGCTTTAGTAATATGGAGCTCCCCATCTTTTTTTAATTGTGAGAGGCTATTGCGAAAATGTTTAGGAAAGTTATCTTCGTAATTACCATTCGCCGCACTATCACAGTAAAAAATAGCCCTACCAATAATTCAGGCATTATCTATAAAATTGGTTGTAAACAATGTGATTCCTTTTACATAGGTCAGACGGGAAAGGATTTGCACACACGTATAAAACAGCATCAATATTCCGTTAGAACAGGACAGTTGTCCAGTGCCCTTTTTGTCCATTTGTCAGAGTTAGCCCACTGTATTGATTGGAATAATGCTTCAGTTTTATTCCATTCAAGCAACATTGTTAATAGAAATATTCTTGAGTCTGCCATTATCCAACTTTCAAATAACTTCAACATAAGCAAAGGTCTTTTTCAACTCGATCCTGTTATGTTGAATTCCTTTAAAGCAGACTTAGATAAGAAGTGTAAAACATTAAATCTTTGGTAAACTTGTCTTCTACTTTATTAACTTTTAATTTGCATTTTATTTTTTTATATATATCGAAACCTGACCATAGGCAGAAATGTGTTAAAACCTGGACAGAGTTCTAGTATAAATTTGTATTTTTATAATCCATTTGATCTTGTGCTAAAAATCGATTAACTTTTAATTTGCATTTTTTTTTTTTTTTTTTTATATATATCGAAACCTGACCATAGGCAGCATTGTGTTAAAACCCGGCAGAGTCCCAGTATAAATTTGTATTTTTATAATCCATTTGATCTTGTGCTAAAAATCGATATTTTTCCTTACAATCTGTACGCCTCATTGGTAATCCTTTAAGGTTTTAATTTTTAATTTTTTATTATTTTTACTTCTCTGTTTATTGTATATATATGTATGTATGTATGTATGTATTTGTATATATAGATATGTATGTATATATAGATATGTATGTGTATATATATGTATGTATATGTATATATATATATATGTATGTGTGTGTGTGTGTGTATGTATGTTATTTATTTTTCTTTTTTTCTTTCTGTAACCTATATATAGGCTTAACCTTTTTATATACTTCAGTGTTCCTGAGGATGTCATTAGACGAAAGCGCTTGAGCACCATTTTGTGTTTCCTTTCCTTCGTGGTTTTATTCATCAAATATTTTTCACGTGTTACCTTCGTGAAATAATTTTCATATATATATATATACTGGTATTCTTGCCAATCACAATTATATATATTGTTTTATACTAATATTATGTATTTTTATTATGTATATTATACCAGTACCTGTGATATTGAAACTAGCATATATGCTCTACCCAATCTAGTGATGATTCTTCCATGGAAATGAAGGTTAAACAACATTAGGTTAACAAAAAGGTTCAAAAAAATGAATTTTTTTTTTTCTATCTGGAATATATATACTGGTACTCTTGCCAATCACAATTATGTATATTGTTTGAAATGTGGAAGACTGTTTTATGTTCTAGTTAAAAAATATATACCGGTATCATATAAAAAATGAGGGTTTGTTTTTCCTTTCTATTAATACTTTTTGCGTGATTCAGTTTTTCTAAAAGATGACTATATATACTAGGTATAACCGTATAAGCATGGTAGTATAGTAAATTACCGGTAATACTAATATACTTATTAGATTAAAGGAAGAAAAATATGGAATAAGTTTAAAACAATAAAAAACAAAAAAAATGAAAAAAACAGACTATCTTCATTTTAAACAAAAAAAAACGACAAAAAAAAAACAAAAAAAATGACAAAAAAAAACGACAATAAAAAATGACTCACATCACTATGCAGCATCCCACCACATTTGGAAGATTTTTATGGTGCCCAACTAACCACAACTATCCAGTTGCTCATAAAATAGAATAAATGTCAAGCTCTTGTTTTGGAATGGATGATGAAATGAATAAATACCAAAAATACTTACTTCAGCATTATCATAGTGATAACTTAACTCCTCATCCTCTCCCTTCTTGTATAGGACAATGAAGGCTTTATGAGAGTCTAGGGAACCTCCTCCCCAATCAGGAAATAGCAGATGGGTTAAAGGTCTCAAGTACTTTCTCCTCAATTCAGTAATGAATGGCTCAAACCCAAGTTCATCCAGATTAACCTATATGAAATAATTCTCCTCCTTAGTTTGATTTTCACTTTAGTTATTCAGTTATAACTATAAGACTCAGTTTCTAATGAGTTTACATGGTATTCAAAACTTCTAAGCTTAAACCAAAACTAAAATTCATATTTGATACTTATAAGGTTTATTAGAAAATTAAAAGCCATATAATATGTTGAAGATTATGTCATAGAACTAAGCATATTCAGTTGAGGAGTTGCAGATTTTCATATTTTTTCTATAATTAAAAACTGTTAAGTATAATTTACCCCATATCTATTCATAGTATTTGGTCTTTGCTTGGGTAATGAGGAATTTTCAAAGTTCTTAAGTTCATCAATCAACTTATTGCAAAATTGATCACTAAATACAGGCAGAGAAAAGTCTTCCATCGTGTTTCTCAACATGCTCCAGAGACTCCTCATTAGTTGCAGAACCATTATTTACTGATTCACAGATTTTTAAAAATGCTGGGTCCAGAAAACTCTCCTGTAAGCAAACAGGAAATGTACTTCTAATAGAATGAAAATTCCATGCATAAAATTTATTTTGCACAAACTAAGAGATACATGTAAGACTAAATTAAGACAGGCCCAATCAAAACAAGATTATATTTGATCTTGTTGAGTTAGATCTAGACAGGTCTGGTAAGTGAACATACTCCAACTACCCAACTTGGGTATTTAGGAGCCCAATGATTTTCTTTTCTTAAAAACATCATCCTATCTGACTCCTGTATAATATTTTTTATTTTTTCAGAACTTAAAAATGCTTAAACCTAATTTAATACATACTTTCCAATGATGCTTTATTAAAAATTATAAAAAAAAAAAAAACCAGGCAAATCAAAAACAATTCTCAACATATCAAATAATTAAAGTTTTAATGATAAAACAGTAACATGTAAGAAATACAATTCATAATGACCATTCCTGCTGGCACTTAACCCTTTCTGCATTATGTGTATGTACCTTATGGCTGGTCACACACTCTCTGTTGAGGTATGCCTATACATCACAAACATGTAGGACTTATTTTGCTTGTGAGAAGTTTCATCTCTAGTGTTTCAATAAACATTATAATACACAAAGCACAAAGGGTTAAAATTAAAATCTCTAGTCCGTATCAAAATTTCTATATTTCAGGCCTGCTATTTATATTAGATTTCACTGCTGATAATTTTTATATTAAAATTTTAAATGAAAATTATCTTATCAAAACTGAAGGAGCACAAACCTAATTTTAATTCACAAGTTTTCTTTCTAACTTACAGATAAAGTGAATATGGATGGATGAAGAGGCAAGTAGTTTTCTTTAATTATTTTTCTCCTGCTGACAGAATCTGTTACCCACTCTTTCCTCCTCTTTATTTCATCCTTTAACTGAGAAAACATGTAATGCTACATGATAAAAAAAAATCAGTACCATACCTAGTGAAAATACATCAGCACAGCACAGTATGCCTAATTATACCTACTCATGGGCCTATAAATATATAAATCATGAATATAAGGAATGACTTTAATGTAAATCCACTGTAGCTTCTATAAAATGAAGTAAAACCAAGTCTTTTCCTGGAGATAAAATTCAATTATGGAGGGCTTTCAAATCAGCATAGGAACTTAAGAAAAAATAATAACCTACCTTTTCTTCAATTAATTTTTTTCATCACATGCCTTTGAATTAAGAATCTGAAAATTGAACAAACATATAAGTACTGTACTACATTACCACTGTACAGCTATGGCCAAAAGAGTTAAAACACCTTGAAATTGTTTGCAATGAGAGAGGTATAACAGAAATTATGTACAACATCACTGATGTATTTTGAGAACTGATAATGAATTTAGTAATGCTTGTTACAATTTATGAATTTCTGAGAGAGATTTGGTGTAGCCAATTATTATTTGCTATATTAGTGTTATGTCATACTTTTTCAATTTTTGCAGTTTCTTGGTAATTATATTTAAACTAAAAAGTGGTATGAAATATATCAATGGTACATCATTACTCAGAAGTAGCATGCAGGTTTCATTTGACTTTTATCAGCCAAACTTAAAAAGTTCTAGGGTGATGCAACCCTCTTAGCCAAAGCTGTATATGCCTTAATTAGTTTTTCTAGTACTTTCTTTTGAAGTTTATGTGGGAAATAAACAAAGCCCTATAGATATAAATTTAATGTCATTTAAAACTCTCTGACAGTGAGGTGATTTCATGCACACACACGCACACAAAAATAAAAAGCTGCATAGATTCTAAGGTGATGCAACTTTTTGGCCAAGGGTGTCGCATAGTGATCTACCAATTAATCGGCATCAGCCAAATTTAGCCGATTCTTTGACATCTTAAAATTTTTTATTACAAAATGAAATCATATATTTAGAGAAAAGTAAATGTACAAAAAAAACTATTTGTGATAATTCATATTCATTTCAAAGTATAGTTACATAAAAATACTAACCATTCACAAAAAAGGCAGAGCTTAAGTTAAGTTGCCCATAAATTTAAATTTTCTCTAACTAGCTAAGCTCTAAATATTATAAACTATTGTAATTGCCTACTCTATATTAATAATAATTCTATATTAAGTTATAATTTATATTTTAAACCAGGGATGGGAAACTGATAAATTTTAAGTCAAGTTTTATATTTTTTGGTTTGATTCAATTTAAATTTTGATTCTAGTTTTTTTAATCCAAAGAATTAACATTTGAGTTGAAGTTTGGGGGTCTGTATCTAAGGAGTGACATTTCAAAGGAGTGACATAACAAAGGAGTGACATAAATACCATAACGAAGGAGTGACAGAATTGTTAAAATTAAGATTTTATTTAAAAAACTAGAAACCTAACCTAACCTAACCTAACAGTTGCAAGCCTCTCTTTCCTCTGGATTCGTCATGTCACTCCTTCGTCATGTCACTCCTTCGTCATGTCACTCCTTCGTCATGTCACTCCTTCGTCATGTCACTCCTTCGTCATGTCACTCCTTCGTCATGTCACTCCTTCGTCATGTCACTCCTTCGTCATGTCACTCCTTCGTCATGTCACTCCTTTGTCATGTCACTCCTTTGAATATGACCGGAAGTTTGGTCATTCCCATGGATTATCTCACTCACTTATGTAGATAACTAGATATAGTATAGATATTATTGAACTGAAAAATTTAATGGTCAGAAAAAACTGAAGGCATCCTTACCAAGTGATTAAACTTAGGTCAACAAAAGCAGCACAGTCATTATTGAAAAGTATTTTGATATGGGATAAAAATTTTCCTCCCTAATTCTTTTTTTCATTTTTAAAACCATTGTCTCTAGTACAGTACTTTCAGCCGCGTTATTTTCTACATGGAATTAAGGGATAAATAGATATTTTAAATCCATACAAATGTTGTCACAAAAAAAAAAAAAAAAAGGAAAATAATTCACGTTATTTATATTTTTTTGCAATCCAAATGCTCCTCAAAACTGAAATGCAAAACTGTTAATTTTTAATCTATTCAAATTCAGATTTCAGTTTTGATTGTTTTTCAGTTTCAGTTTGAATTTCAAATTTAGTTATCAGAATTTTTTTCAGTTTGAGTTTTTTATTTCAGTTCATAAAATAATATCAGTTTTATCAGTTTATTGATTCCAGTTCAATTCAGTTTCCTATCCCTGTTTTAAACCATCTTACTATATGTTTACTTTATTTTCAGTATTTTAATAATTTTATAAACCCAAATTGTATATTCATTTTTTTATTCAAATTGGCCACCAGGCACCAAGGACAATATTTAATCAAAATAAAGTAAAGTAAAATATTTAATCAAAATTAATAAAATCTTTTTGGAAAAGCTCCTTAGTTAGTTTTAAGATTAATTTGGGTGCTTTCATGAATGAGAGTGAGAGTTTGTAGGTTGTAAATAGTGTATATTCTTAGCTTAAGTTATGTGGGCTGCCTTGGTAGCTCTACAGGTAGTTTTACGTTAATTAGTTAAGATTAGTAGTTTGCACAATTTTATTGTAAAACATAGCTCATGACTTGGATAACCTTGATAGGCCTGAGTAGCTTCATGTTTTCCAAATGAAGTGTAATGTAAAAATGGGGTTGCTGAATGGAAGAAATTCCAATATTTGGAATGACTTGCAATATGATGTGGTAAATAATAGTTCCTTAATTAGTCTTAAGGAAAATGGATGCTTTCATATAAATGAAATATTTGGTAATCCTTTGCAACACAGTTTGAAATTATGGATCACCTGAAGATCAAGGTCCCCAGCCTCAATTACCGAATGATATCTTTGTTAAAACTAATGAAAATATCATGACTTAACCTAACCAATCATCAAGGGAGTACAGTTAACATAAACAGGCATTCAATTTAATTTATTATTATATTTGGTACTATAAAGCAAAAAACAAGAATACATGGGGATTTTTTAAAAATTAACGAGTTTAACATTCATTAAATGTGTATTAAATGTCATGATATTTTTGTTAGTTTTAACAAAAATATCACAACTTAACCTAACCAATCATCAAATACCAAAAATGTGTTAGTTATAGCTACTATATATATATATATACAGGGCGTCCCAAACAAATGTATACACACTTTAAATAATTATAAAGACAGTGTTTATTAAAATACATTTCATTTTCAAAATGTAATAGAATCTACAGACATTTAATTGTTTTGTCAATGCCTGTTTTCAAACTGACGTCCGTTCTGGTCCAGGCACTGCTGATAACGCGAAGCAATGGAATCGCAAACATCACGAAACATTTCGTTTGGTATTTGTGTGCATTCTCATTCAATGGCTGCTCTCAATTCAGCGACTGTTGCAGGTTTTATAGCATAGACTTTGTCTTTTAAGTATCCCCATAAAAAAAAGTCTAGTGGTGTGAGGTCTGGTGAACGCGGAGGGTATTCTACGAAACCCCTTCGTCCAATCCACATCCACATCGTGCCAAGTACCACTCGCAATACTCCACTCTTCGGTCCGGATCATCTTCATTAATAGCATGGACTAATCTTGGAATGTAACTTTTCTATTGACAGCGCTTCAAAATGCGTTGGACAGACGATTCTGAAATTCCTACCTCACGACTCGCTTGCCGCACAGATTTTATTGGACTTTGGTGATACGTTTCCAGTACTCTTTCTTGCTTTGTGGGGCTCGTCGATGTCTGTGGTTCTTCCGGAACGCTTCTTGTGGACATTCTGAACAGTTCCATCAGCTTCAAACTTATCTCTAATTCGAGTGATGGTAAGTCGCGTTGGTGGATCTGTTTGAAACTCCCTCCTAAACTGTCTTTGCACTTCAACTGCGTTTTCACACTTCCAGTAGCATTTTAGAATGAATTTCCTTTGTTCAAAGCTTAGTCTGACTGCCATTATTAATTCTAATGGGTTTAACTTGGAAAGAAAGAAACATCAATTGAGCTATCAGCTGTTAAAGTGTGTATACATTTTTTTGGGATGCCCTGTATATATATATATATATATTAGTGTCCCAATTTTTTTTGTTCCTGAAGTTTGTCATGCACACACCCCTAATTTCTTCCACTCATGAAAACATGCCAGCAAGATGAATTTCATTCGTGTTCTTTAATTTTAAGGGTCCCCTCAAACCATGTGTTACTATTGCTGAATGGCTACTCTCTACCTTATACTAATTGTAGCATATTTCTTTTCAGGTTATGGATACAAGAAAGCAGGAGACTGTGTGGTTGGTGGGGGTGTTGCGAAATGAACCCCTGGAAATGCTGTATCAACTCCCGACAGTGGGAGATGTTCTTCGACGTCTGTTGTTCTTCACTCGGAAGAAAAAAACGTCCACGGCGGAAGCTGCCAATGTGGTAGCTGATGAGGTTATGGCGGTGTGGGCTCGGCCATCTATTCCGACCTCCCACAAGCCCAAGTGCGTTGAGGATCAAGGCCCCTCCACGGACTACAAGAAGGTTGCCAGAAACCAAAACCGTGGGGAGAGAAGCAACTGGAGCGGGAAAATGGATTCCAAGCCAACCTGAATACACTGTTCGAAACAGCTCATGCCAACGCCATGAAACTCATCAAAGTCCCCGAAGATCGAGACTTTCTGAATGACCAGCGAACCGTGCGGAAGATGTACATCGGAGGAGAGGACCTGGAGTTTGCTCGCAGGGCAGCGGAGCGGGAGAAATGCCGAGCAGCTGAAGAGAAGAGGAAGAAGAAAAGCCACAAAGAGATGGACTCACTGCAAGCAAAAGGAACAGTGAAAAGTGGGTCTTCTTCTTCTTCGGAGTCCATGGCCGAAGCATCCAATGATGATGTCCAATATTCCTCTCCTGGTCCTTCGGCTCCTCGATCCACTCCCAAGGATGGCCAAGTGTCAGCAAGGAGGATCATCCAATATCCCAATTTTGCTGCAGCCCTGGATCGAACTGGAACCTCAGTACGCCAAGCGATGCACATTGTGGCTCCAGCACTCGCTGCCGCAAGAGTTGAGTTATCCTCGGTCACCTTGTCCAAATCAAGTCTTCACCATTCATGGCAGAAATCCAGGAAGAACTTGGCAGCCGGAATCAAGACCAAGTTCAATCCTGATACGCCGCTTGTCGTCCACTTTGATGGCAAACTCCTACCTGATTCGGATGGAGGGAAATCAGATTGCATACCAGTGCTGGTCAGCGGGAAGAATCTTGAGAAGTTGTTGGCGATCCCAAAAATACCTGACAGCACGGGACAGCGGATGGCTGGAGCTGTTCTGAAGGTGCTGGATGATTGGCCGCAAGTTCAACCATGGATTGCCAGTCTCTGCTTCGACACAACAGCGGCAAATACCAGTATTCACAGCGGCACTTGTACGATTATCCAGGACCAAATGGACCGCCGCGTTCTTTTCCTGGCTTGCAGACACCACATGATGGAATTGGTAATCACCTCAGTCTTTGACCTGTTCTTCAGGTCTTCTGGCCCCGAAATTGCGCTGTTTGCTCCCTTCAAATCCCAAAGGGAGTTCATCGACCAGAAGCAGGCTTCTCCATTCAACAGCGATGGCCCAAGCGACATCCTTTCGGAATGGGTGGCATTGAAAAAAGAGCAGATTGTCCACTTCATTGAAGACCAGCTTGAAGTTGGCCACCCAAGAGACGATTACTGGGAGTTCCTGATCCTCGCTCTGGTCTTCCTCGATGGTCATGGCAAACGAGATCTCCGGTACAATCGTCCTAGAGCATACCACCGGGCCAGGTGGATGGCCAAAGGCATTTACTGTCTTAAGATGTTCATCTTCCGAAGCCAATTCCGCCTGACTGCTCACGAGGTCCGGTCACTATGCAGGATAAATGTCTTTGCCGTCACCATCTACCTCCAGAGGTGGTTCGAGGCTCCATTGATGGCAGATGCGCCCGTCAATGACCTGGAGCTGTTGGAGGACCTAGAGCGGTACAAAGCGGTGGATCATGATGTAGGTACCGCCGCATTGACGAAATTCCGGGGCCACCTCTGGTACCTAAGCGAAGATTTAGCCGGACTCGCTATGTTCTCCTCCAAAACCACTGATGCAGAGAAGACGGCCATGCTCCAAAACCTGCACAAGAAGACCGAAAACCCAAAAGATCTGCATCGGCTGGAGGGAAAGTGTGTCTTGACCGTGAGACAGTCGGATTTGAGCACCTTGGTCACGAAAAGGACTCAAAACCTTTTTCATTGCCTGAAGCTGCCGGTTCCAAAAACCCCCAAAGATCTCGAAGGATGTGCACCATCGTTGAAGTCTGTGAACGACGTGGCAGAACGGGTGGTGAAGCTGGCGGAAGATTTCAACGAGGGCCTGACAAAAAATGAGGAGGAACGGCAGCTCGTGTACCAAGTCGTCGAATACCAGCGCCAGCAGTTCCCTCAGCAGACAAAAAGATCCTCTGTCCCCCGAAATGAAATGTGCCATTAGGAAGAATTTCCATTTCCTTTAATTTAGTCATTAGAAAGAATTTACATTTCATTCTTCCATTCTAGAATGATTAATGCTGAGCATTTATGTTTGTTCATAGGGTTGAATAAACAAGGTCAATGAGGGGACCCTTCCCCTCCTAATAGGCCAATGATTTCGCCCATTTTCTCCTTTCTTCAAGTGTAATTAATTAAAGGGGTGTGTGATTTGACTCTTACAAATTTTTATTTTAACATGTGAGGCTGGGACACCCTAGCCCTTATATATATATATATATATATATATATATATATATATATATATATATATATACATGGGTGCAGTGCCAATTTTATAGGTGCCGGAGCTCTGGTAGGCCTGACAAAAGCCTGCCATTTCCTATCCTGTTTCTATATATGCCACACGATGACTAAGTATTTCGTGTTTGCACTCACTCACTAAACTGTTGATAACACTAGGCAACAAAGATTTTGTTACAGAAAACCAAATAGGTGCTCCTAGCTAATTTCGGTATGCTGATTTCAAATCTATAATTAGATTTTTTCTATCACGTCTAGATTTTGTGTAAAATGCAAATCACTTTTAGTAAAATTTTGTACCACGTCCAGATTTTGGTTTTAATCGGCTTAATGCCAGTAATATGAAACTTGCTTTTCAAGGTTAAAGCAATTTGTTTTGCCAACTATATACAAATTCGTACAATTTTTATAAATAAAATTTATCCCGAGTTGGCAACACTGAGTCAAGAGCATAGTAACGGGCAACGGCCCAACGGTCAGTCGCTACGTGACAGTCAAGCAGAACGGTTGTTGAAGCTCTCTGCTGATGAGCAAGTGACAGGTTGTGGTGACTTGTGTGTTTTTATAGCATTTGTTTTGTACTACGGTGTGTATTTCTTTTTATTTTGCACATCATAATAATTACTTTCTACGTTTTTTCAGATATTGTATGGTAATTCAAAATGGCATCAAATAGACGTGCTTGTGTAAATCA
The DNA here is from genome assembly GCA_023014485.1 of Bathynomus jamesi. Taxonomy (NCBI): domain Eukaryota; kingdom Metazoa; phylum Arthropoda; class Malacostraca; order Isopoda; family Cirolanidae; genus Bathynomus; species Bathynomus jamesi. The sequence goes on from JAJOZX010007153.1 coordinate 65,648, forward strand.
CCCAGACAACTTCTGCTTTGTCTGTGGACAATATACACCTAAGCCACAACGTAGAAACAACAACAAAGATTAAACTTGCCTACAAGTGTTATTTTGACTGTAAGTTAGGAGACCAACAGAGGGACTGGGCACCACATATTTGCTGTGCACAGTGCAATGCAATGTTAATAGCTTGGATGAATGGTAAAAGAAAAGCTATGCCATTCTCAGTCCCCATGGTTTGGCGTGAGCCGAAAAATCACTTCAATGATTGTTATTTTTGTTTGACAAAGATTGCTGGTTTCACAAAGAAAAACAAATCAAAGATCACGTACCCAAACTGCGAATCAGCAATGAAACCAGTACCACATGATGAAACAAATCCACCACCAGTTCCACCAGCAACGATAACAGACAGCAGTTCATCTGAAGATTCTGCTAGTGATATAGAAACAGGGAAAGATGGCATATATGTTCCAGATGCAAATATTTCCCCACATTTGTTAAGTCAAGCGGAGTTAAATGACTTAGTGCGCGATTTGGAATTACCAAAAGAAAAGGCAGAGTTGCTTGGTTCAAGACTTCAAGAATTTAATCTTCTCCAACCAAACACCAAAGTTTCCCATTTCCGCCATCGCCATTTGCAGTTTTCATCATTTTACTTACAGGAAGAAAACGTTTGTTTCTGCCACGATATCAGTGGTCTGATGCAAGGGATTGGCTGTCGCTATGATCCAAAAGAATGGAGACTGTTCATTGACTCTAGTAAAGCTAGCCTTAAAGCTGTATTACTGCACAACGGCAATGAAAAACCTTCAATACCTGTAGCACATGCCACTGGCCTTAATGAGACTTATGAATCGATGAAACTGCTGCTAAGACTCATCAAATATAAGGACCACACATGGAATATTTGTGGCGACCTTAAAGTTGTATCATTACTTCTTGGGTTACAGTTGGGCTACACAAAGCATATGTGCTTTTTGTGTCTATGGAACAGCAGAGATGACAAGAACCACTACAAAAAACATGATTGGCCATCTAGAACTGAACATGTTTTGGTAAATACAATGTGAAACACCCAGCACTTATTGACCCTCAGAAAGTACATCTTCCACCACTTCACATTAAACTTGGCCTTATGAAAAATTTCGTGAAGGGTATGGATCATCAAGGTAGTGGTTTCCAATATTTAAAGGATAAATTCAAAGGAATATTGACAGATGCTAAGCTAGAAGCTGGAGTTTTCACTGACCACAGATCCGCAGTGTCATCCATGACTCATCGTTTCCATCTAACCTAAATGAGAATGAACTAGGAGCATGGACATCTTTCGTTGAAGTTGTCAAAAATTTTCTTTGAAACCACAAAGCTGAAAACCACCGCAAACTCGTAGAAAACATGCTTAAATCTTATGAAATAATGGGATGCAGAATGTCTTTGAAAATTCATTTTTTACATTCTTATCTTGACTTCTTCCCGGCCAACCTTGGGGCTGTAAGTGACGAGCATGGTGAGCGCTTCCACCAACAGATCTCAGTTATGGAAAACAGATACCAAGGTAATTTCAACCCAAATATGATGGGAGATTATTGTTGGTTCCTGCAGAAGGAGAGCTCGTCATCCTACAAGCGACAAAGGAAGAGGACACACCAAAGTTTCACTTAAGAACAGGAATTTGCCTTTCAGTAGTAACAACAAAATACTAACGCGCTTTGGGTGGATGGTTGGGCGCAGGGGTGGTAACTCCGCCAGCGGAATTCCGCTGTCTGTCTTAAGCAAGAATAAAGGAGGAAAGACATCCCTGTTCACTAATTATTTAAGTATGCTTAACATAAAACGTGGCACGGAAAAGTAGCTTAGACGGCTTTCGTAATAGAAGCGGTGAGAAAAAAAAATGAAAAATAGGGGTTTTCGGTTACACAAAATCTGGACGTGATAGAGAAATTTTGATATCAGATCTGAAATCAGCATCAGCGCTTTAGTAGGAATCAGTAGTTCACGTGTCTGTAACAAAAAAAAGTTGAAATTTGTTGCCTAGTGTAATTAATGGAGACAATTTTTTTGTTGCTTGTTATGGTAATTCCTCCAAACTTCCTCTTGCAGAGGTGCCGGAGCGGCGCTCCGGTGAGCTCCGGCAGCACTGCACCCTGTATATATATAAACTAACTTTGATACACCTAACCAATCATGCATGGTTAAGTCAACTGAATGCCCTTGATGATTGGTTAGGTTAAGTTACTTTACTTACTTTAGGCGAGTTTGAACAACAGTTCAGGATCAACCTGTGGTCGACCCCTCTGCAGCATTTGGTGAAGGAGGAATTGCTGTCTGATCTCCTCCTGCCCTCATAGCTAGCCATGCATGGCTGGTTGGTCAGGGACTTTGCAGTCATGATATTTTTGTTGAAACTAATGAAAATATCATGACTTAACAAATTTAATACACATTTAATGAATGTTAAACTCATTAATTTTTTAAAAATAATTTCAAAACATATTGTAAAGGATTACCCAGTATTTGAAATAGGCTTAGTATAAATAATGTACATTTTAACTCAAGTAGACTACTTCAATAGCTTTATATTACATTTGGAAAACATGAAGCCACTGGGACCTATCAAGGTTATCCACATCATGAGCTATATTTTATAATAATAATAATAAAATCTTGCAAAACATCAATCTCAAGTCAACTAATTAATGTCACACAACTATTTACTACTACCAAAGTAGCCTACATAAATTAAGCTAAGAATATACACTATTTACAATCTATTTACTATTTAACCCTTTACCATCACATGTCTCTAGTTAACTTTTCAAATACATGCATTCATAACTTAACCATACAAAAAATTCTGGCATTATAGGGTTAAAATCTTGCAAAACATCAATCTCAGGTCAGCTAATTAATGTCATAACGCTTTACTACTACCAAAGTAGCCTACATAAATTAAGCAAAGAATATACAGTACTTTCCTGTTATCCCAAACCCCAGGATATCCTTGCTTTTATAGTCCTAAATTATGTAGCTACGAGTGTAGCTTTGAATCCACGAAAGGCCTTGGAATCGTTTTTCTTTTTCCTTGTGGGTTTGCAGCATTTATTCATTTCACATGTTTTATTGTGAAATTCATCCCATATATATATATATTGATGAGTGGTTAGGTTAAGTTGTAATATTTTCATTAGTTTTAACAAAAATATCATGACTAAACCTAACCTAACATTCTGAATATCTGGATTGGCAAATGTTAAAAAAAGTCTGGGGTCCGGGATAACAGGAAAGTACCAAATATACACACTTTTTCATTCATGAAAGTGTATTGTAAATAGTTTAAGGATAATTATCAACTTGAAATTGATACTTTGTATAATTTGATAATAAAATATAGGACCTGGCTCTAGATCATTCATGACATGGATAATTTGACAGGGCCGAGAAGCTTCATGTTTTCTAGATGTAAAGTAATGAAATCAACCAACAGCATGCCAAAATGATTGAACATTGAAGTGAATAACCATTATTATTATTAATGAAATAAATACAGTACTTTTAAAATTTACAATGTCATAATTGATTAAATTAGTTTCACAACCTCCTGCTTTCCATATCATATGGATAGGTTGCCATTTTTATAGCAAAGTAATTATGGATTGTACCAGCTGTATTCAACTAGATCTTTTGCAATCATGTTTGCAAATGATTTTGAAAAGTTAATAAAATATTTGTAGGAGTTAGGGTAGGTTATTTTGGCATCCCAAATTATGGATCAGGTTAAGAATGGCAAACCCAAAATTCAACAAGTTAAGAATGGCAAACCCAAAATTCAACAAGTTAAGAATGGCAAACCCAAAATTCAACAAGTTAAGAATGGCAAACCCAAAATTCAACAAGTTAAGAATGGCAAACCCAAAATTCAACAAGTTAAGAATGGCAAACCCAAAATTCAACAAGTTAAGAATGGCAAACCCAAAATTCAACAAGTTAAGAATGGCAAACCCAAAATTCAACAAGTTAAGAATGGCAAACCCAAAATTCAACAAGTTAAGAATGGCAAACCCAAAATTCAACAAGTTAAGAATGGCAAACCCAAAATTCAACAAGTTAAGAATGGCAAACCCAAAATTCAACAAGTTAAGAATGGCAAACCCAAAATTCAACAAGTTAAGAATGGCAAACCCAAAATTCAACAAGTTAAGAATGGCAAACCCAAAATTCAACAAGTTAAGAATGGCAAACCCAAAATTCAACAAGTTAAGAATGGCAAACCCAAAATTCAACAAGTTAAGAATGGCAAACCCAAAATTCAACAAGTTAAGAATAGCGAACCCAAAATTCAACAAGTTAAGAATAGCGAACCCAAAATTCAACAAGTTAAGAATAGCGAACCCAAAATTCAACAAGTTAAGAATAGCGAACCCAAAATTCAGCAAGTTAAGAATAGCGAACCCAAAATTCAACAAGTTAAGAATAGCGAACCCAAAATTCAACAAGTTAAGAATAGCGAACCCAAAATTCAACAAGTTAAGAATAGCGAACCCAAAATTCAACAAGTTAAGAATAGCGAACCCAAAATTCAACAAGTTAAGAATAGCGAACCCAAAATTCAACAAGTTAAGAATAGCGAACCCAAAATTCAACAAGTTAAGAATAGCGAACCCAAAATTCAACAAGTTAAGAATAGCGAACCCAAAATTCAACAAGTTAAGAATAGCGAACCCAAAATTCAACAAGTTAAGAATAGCGAACCCAAAATTCAACAAGTTAAGAATAGCGAACCCAAAATTCAACAAGTTAAGAATAGCGAACCCAAAATTCAACAAGTTAAGAATAGCGAACCCAAAATTCAACAAGTTAAGAATAGCGAACCCAAAATTCAACAAGTTAAGAATAGCGAACCCAAAATTCAACAAGTTAAGAATAGCGAACCCAAAATTCAACAAGTTAAGAATAGCGAACCCAAAATTCAACAAGTTAAGAATAGCGAACCCAAAATTCAACAAGTTAAGAATAGCGAACCCAAAATTCAACAAGTTAAGAATAGCAAACCCAAAATTCAACAAGTTAAGAATAGCGAACCCAAAATTCAACAAGTTAAGAATAGCAAACCCAAAATTCAACAAGTTAAGAATAGCAAACCCAAAATTCAACAAGTTAAGAATAGCAAACCCAAAATTTAACAAGTTAAGAATAGCGAACCCAAAATTCAACGTTAAGAATAGCAAACCCAAAATTCAACAAGAATAGCGAACCTAATGTTTCAACAGGGAAAAATACTTCGAAAAAAAAAAAATTTATTAAGAGAAATTGAAATATTTAATAAGAAGCCACTTTAAAAAAACTAGTTTGCCAGCATAATAAAATAATAGGATTTTAATGGAAAAGATATTGTGATGCAATGGTGGCGCAAAATTTTGGGAGCTATTAAAGAATAGGGACCCCAGCCTTCTTTAGTTAGCTTTATAAGGCTAACTAACGAAAATATCATGACCTAACCTAACCAATCATCAAGGGCATACAGTTAACCTAATGATTGGTTCGGTTAGGTTGTGATATTTTTGTTAGTTAGCCTTATAAGCCTAACTAAAGAAGGCTAGGGTCCCTATTCTTCAATAGCTCCAAATTTTGTTGGGGTTGTAAAATAAAAAATTTCAGATAACATTAGTATTAAATAAAACTGAAAAAAAATCAAGTTTCTTTACAAATTTGCAGTAGATGAATGTGATACATATTCCTGTACGGTAACTTTAAGTCGCCTATACATATTTTCTAACTTTAAGTCGCTTTACGTACGATATTTCCAAACATATTTTTTGTAACTTAATAAACTAACGATAAGAGGCTTTATAATCGAATTATATATATCTCATGTAAAGAATAGGTTTTTACAAAATTCTCCATGTTAAGAATAGCAAACCCAAAAGTTTCCATGTCAAGAATAGGGAACCCAAAATTATCCATGTCAAGAATAGCGAACCCAACACCCTATGGGTTCGCTATTCTTAATGTGATCCCAAATTATTTAACAGTTACAAAATAAACAAATAGCATCCCACTGGCAAATGTGTATATTTAGTCGCTTCCTGACATGTATGATAGTGCAGTATTCAGTACTTTCCTGTTATCCTAGACCCCAAGGTATCCTTGCTTTTACAGTCCTAAATTCTAACTAATAATGTGACAGTCCTAAATCCTATATACTATTGAGCTAAAATGTGTCTGTGTCTGTCTGCTTTCTTTGGAACCATGCACAGCCTAAATGGCACATCGGAAAATTCTGCAACCACCACTATCTGATAGCCCATGAGCTTCCAATGTGCTTTGTCAAGTTTCCCAGTCCTAGGTCACAATTACTAGGTCCAAAGGCCCCAGCACCGTGATAAAACTACAGAAAAGAACGCAGCCATGAAAATCTTGAGCTTCATACATAGTGACATATACTGCTACCTGCCCAAGGGTAATGGGGGAGGGGGTTGGGTAATGGCATTTTTTTTTTTTAAACTTTTGTCACTTAGCCACTTCTTCCAGGAGGGCCAAGTTGGACAACAGTTGCAAGTGACAGCGAGCTACCGCTTCTTCTAACTAATAATATGACAGTCCTAAATTATGTAGAACCAAATTTTATATTATATATATATATTTTTTTTTTTTTTTTTTTTAGTTCAGGAAGAACCGATTCGCCTCTATTTAAAGGGCATATCTCAGCGGAAAAACAAAGAAAAAGTGAGAGGAAAGACAGAGGAAAAGAAAGGGTGGAGGGGACAGTCGAAGTGGAAAAAGACCAAGGATGACAAGGACTGCAGGGTCGAGCCCCATCATCCTTGGTGCTAGGGCCGGGAGGGCGCACGTGAAACCTCCAGGAACAAGCACGTACAAACGAGCACAAAGAGCACTCAAGAGCACGAGCTTAGAACCCCCTTGCGGGGATATATATATATAATATATATATATATATATATATATATATATATATATATATATATATATATATAATATCTATCAATAAAAATGATTCATCAAAACAAAGTTAATGCTGTTAAATAATTTGGGGCACACCTAAAGCAAAAGCACCACTGTGTAATTTCATTATTTATGGTCAGATTTTTATGAAATTTTCAATATAGAGGTTTTCAAATACTGAGAAAGGTAAATTTGCAGTTTTGTATAACCACAGAATCTTAGGAATTTTGTCTTTACAATAGGTAGTTTTGACAATTCTAGGACACTTTTCTTCCATAGCATTTTTTTGTAAATTATGTATAAGTGAGATATTTAATATTTTATATTTGTTTTTTTAATTTTCTTTAATTAATGCCTAGTTAGGTCAACTGAATGCCTGATTAGGTTAATTAAATACCCAGTTAGGTCAACTGAATGCCCAATTAGGTCAACTAAAATAACATGACAACCTACCCAATTGTCAAGAGTATATAGCATTTATTTTTATTTATTTTTTTAATTAGTAGGCCACCCAGTTAGGTCAACTGAATACCTGGTTAGGTTAATTGTACACCTTTGAAAATTGGTTAGGTTGTCATGATATTTTTGTTAAAGCTAACAAAAATATCATGATGACCTAACAAATCATCACGGTGTACAGTTGACCTAACTGGGCATTAATTAAAAAAATAAATTAAAAATGTCAAAGTCAAATGTAAAATATTTTTTTCAAAAGTGATGTAGTACGTTATTCCGATGTCCACCTTGAAAACCTCTATATTGAAAATTTCACAAAAATTTGGGTATTTCTTTACTATTACACTGGTCTCGGGTAGAAAGTTTTAAAAGGTGGTTTTCAATATTAAAGACATGACTCAAATATGGGTATAAAAATAGGGTAAATTTATACTATTATACCCATCTCCCTTTGGAGGTGAAATTTATGTTTTTCCTATGGTTTTTGGTGTTTTGAATGAATCTGACCTTCAAAACCATCAGAAATGACTCTTTTTGAGATAACCCCCTCTCCCCTAGCCAGCAATCTGGGGGGGACCCTGGTGGGAACCAGGAGTTCTCGGGTGGGAGAAATCACAGAAAATGAGTCATTTCCGACAGTTTTGAAGGTCAGATTCGTTCAAAACATCAAAAACCATAGGAAAAACAAATTTCACCTTCAAAATTGACCTAACCTATCCTAACCTAACAACTTTTCCTACAATGCCACAGTTTCTGGTCTTGACAATATGTACACTCCATTTTACAATGTGGACACTTCACTACTGTCGGTAGAACACGGTGAGCACGCAGAAACTAAACACTTTTTTCTAAATTTTCGTAGAAAGCAACAATACAGCGGTAATAATCAAATGAGCACGTGTCACATGAAGCCATTCAAGTAGCAAAGTAATTCAAATTCAAAATGGATGGAGCGCAGTGATTGGGCAGGCATGTAACGGTCAGCCACACATGCACACCAAATGAACGTACAAACACCTACTAGATACACACCAAAAAAAATGTTATATCTCAAAAATGAAGCATTTGCGATGGAAACACTACAGAAGAAGTGTCTTAGAATTAAAAAATCTACTTAAATGAACATATAATAATTGCTGGATGTTAGACGGGTGTAATACAATAATAATACCAAAAAGAGGTTAGGTTAGGTTGTTTTAGGTAAAAAAGGGTGGAAAGTTTTAAAAGCTTTCAACTTCAATAACTCTAACAAATCATTTGCAACTGAAATGAGTATCTTTTTAAATTCAACACATTGAAAAATATTGAAAACCAGCTTTTAAAACTTTCTACCGGAGACTGGTGTAATAGGGTTATTATTCATTTTTTGACCCAGTCACACCCAGCTATAACAGCAATATATATCGAATAACCAATCAAAACTGAATAAGAAAATAAATATATTATCTTGTGCAAATTTGTATAAAATGTTTTTTTATTAAAATATATTTCCTACTTTTGGTGTTTTTTATATATATATATATATATATATATGAAAAATTATTTCATGAAAGTGACACGTGAAAAGTATTTATGATGAATAAAACCACGAAGGAAAAAGAAACACACCCGTTTGTGTTTCTTTTTTCCTTCGTGGTTTTATTCATCATATATATATATATATATATATATATATTATATATATATTATATATATATATATATTATATATATATATATACTGTATTAGGGGTGTGCCAGATAGTATTTTTTACTATCCGGCCGGATACCGGATAGCCGGATAATCAAAAAAAATATCCGGATAATATCATTCAAATAATTCATAATTTTTTATATTATTATTATTTAGCTATTACTTGACTAATTGACTATACTATCAAATTTTAATCACTATTTGATGTAAATTATAGCTATCTTTCAATAACTTTACTAATTACCTATATTTTATCCTTTTCAGGATTGTTTCATTGCCTAAATCATATAGCTATATAGCTAGTTAGTATTAGTTACAGGCTTACAGCAATATTTTAACATTATTTACCCCCCTAAAATGGCTAGTTTTATTTGGAAAATATTTACAATACATGAGACTAATCCAACGATAGCTATTTGCTCCCTATGTTCCAAACAGATTAAAAGGGGATCAGAGAAATTGGCTGCTAGGTGCTATAGCACAAAACCTTTGCACAATCATGCAAAGATGCTGCATTCAAAAGAATATAAAGAAGTATCTCAACTTAACAAATCATCTGAAAATCAAAATCAACCTATAGCGACCACCTCAATAGCTCCGAAGGAGAAAAAATTAGTTGCCATGGAAAAGCAACTCACGTTAGAAGAAAGTTTTTCCTTTAAGAAAATATGGGATATAAATGACTCAAAAGCTCAAGCTTTACATAAAAAGATAGGATTAATGATGGCATTGGACAACCATCCTTTTAGTTTAGTTGAACAAGATGGCTTTATAGGACTGATGGCCCACGTACAGCCAAGGTATTTGCTACCAAATCAAACATATTTTTCAGAAAAAGTCATACCCAAAATCTATGAAGAACTCAAAGAAATTGTTATGAATAAATTGAAAGAAGGGAAATACATTAGCTTCACTTCCGATATTTGGACCTGCTCTTCTTCAAATGAATCATTCATTTCCTTGTCAGGTCATTGGATCATGAATGACTACACTCATTGTAATGCAGTATTGCATTCAGCTCATTTTTCAAGACCGCATACAGGAATTAATATAGCGGACAAATTGCAATCTATGTGGCAATCATGGAATATTGACAGATCAAGGCGTAATATATTGGTCAGAGATGGAGCTTCTAACATAGCTTTAGTGTGTGACCTTGCGGAAATACCTTCTGTTCACTGTTCAATTCATTTGCTACAGCTAGTGGTGAATGATGCATTAATGGCTCAACGATCTATAAAAGATCTTTTGGCAAAGTGTCGACGTTTAGTGACACATTTTAACCACTCCCCACTGGCTACTTCTGAATTTAAAGCTCTCCAAACACAACAGGGTCATGTTCCTCTTCTATTGGTACAAGATGTTTTAACACGCTGGAACTCATCTTATTTGATGCTACAGGGTGATCAAAAAGTAACGCAACCCATGGGAAAACGATTTATTTCAGAGCAAGTGCTGGAAGTGGGCACCGTTCTGTGCTTCACACAAGTGGATACGGCGATTCATGTTCTTAAAGACCCTTTGCACTTTGCAACATTTCCTGTGAAATTGCATCAACACACTTCTGAATCATCGCCTGTAATTCTGGAATACTGTGCGGGTGAGTGACATATGCGGCATCTTTCAGGTAACCCCACAAGAAAAAGTCGGGAGGCGATAAATCTGGAGATCATGAAGGCCTCCTGCGTCTGGGCATAGCTTCTGGAGCGAATGTACTGCGTGACAATGAATATACGCTGCTCCAAGGTGTATTTCATCTTTTTCATATATTCACCACCTGCAACAGAAGGAAAAAATCAATTATGTGCGTTTCTCCATGGGTTGCGTTACTTTTTGATCACCCTGTAGAACGTATGGTTAAGTTGAAAAAATCAGTTCAAATATACCTTGCTGATCATAGTGAATTACTTGTTATTTCATCTAATGAGTAGCACTTGATTGAAAATCTTCTAAAGCTTTTACAGCCATTTTTTAAACTCACCCAAGAAATGAGTACAGAATATAGTTTACTCTCTACCGTTATCCCAAACACGTGCGTGCTTGAAAGGTTTCTTTCAAAAATTGGCCAGGATGATCAAGGAGTCCAAACTACAAAAGATGAACTGTTGAAGTCATTGCGGTCACAATTTTTTGCCAATGAAAGCAATGAAAAAAGAAAGTGTCTAAATGTCTTAACAAATCGGAAGTATGCTCTAGCAACTGTCATTGATCCACGATTTAAATTTTTGTTTTTCAAAGATCAACAAAAGGAAAATATTAAGACATGGTTAATTGAAGAAATAAATGAAATAAACAACCTAGAGAAAATTAGAGATAAATATTTTGAAGAACAGGCTCACAGCAGCGACGATTCTAATTCTTCTTCCTCCTCAACAGGAAGAAAAAAGGCAAAGTTTGATGATGATCCACTCTCTGCTTGTTTCAGGGAACTAACACAAGAAAATTCAGAAAAGATACTTGGTGAGAAAAAGTTTAAAAAAAGCCGTAAGATGGCTTTATTCGCAGAAATAGCAGAGGAAATTGAGCAATATGCAAAAAAACCCATATCAAACAGATGACTATCTCCACTTGAAATTTGGAAAAATGAAGAATCCTTTCCATCTCTCAAGAAAATTACTCTAAAATGGCTAGTGACACCAGCATCTTCAGTTTTCTCAGAAAGAATGTTTTCCGAATACGGAAATATTTTTGAAGAAAAAAGAAGTACTTTGCTACCAAAGCGAGGGGAGATGCTTCTTTTTATCCATCACAATGGACGAAAATTTGATTTAAACTTGTGAATCTAGTATCTTGAACATAGTATTAATTTTTATTGTTTAATGTGAGTTTTTACTTTTTAAGGTTTTGCTATTTTAATAACTTCACTTACCTTACTGGTATATTTGATTAGGCTATATTTTATTTTTATATCTCAAATCTTAATAAAAGGTTTCGCTAATTCATATTTTTTCATATTGTAATTTGCAATATATATAAAAATAAAAAATTAAAATTAAAAAGTAAGGGAAGCTAGGATCTTAGCTATGCGTCACACTTTTAGCTGGACCAAACATTTTGCCTTTTTAGCAGTGTTAATATAGTTACATACTAGTAGTGGTACATACTTATCAATTATTTTAATTTTAGATTTTTGTACAACTATATTCAACTTTTGCTAGCTAAAGGCTATGCAAGCTAAGATTGGAAAGGGGCGGGCCCAGATGGTATTCCCATTATAAAAAAGACTATCATAAATATCCGGCTAGATACTGACATCTATCCAGCCAGATACAGGATACCGGATAATAGCTGTTATCCGGCCAGATATCCTGCCGGATAGTGGTATCCGGCACATCCCTACCCTGTATATATATCGACTATTTGGTGATTCTGGCTACTTCTGCGTAATTCAATTTTTTTTGTTTTATAAATAAATCATTTTTAACAATTGTTCATCTCTTGAACTCTGTTCAGTTTTTTTTTTTGTGACTAGAAGTATGACATGTCAGTTATGCATATTTGATTTTGAAGACGTGATCCGCCATATTGCCCTCGATGAAGACAAGAGTTTAGACCTTTTTTTTCAATCACAGAATAATTAAGACATCCGTGACCTGCCCTAAATGCAATAGTGCTTGTATTTTAAGAAAAGACCAGAAGGTCTTTAGGTACCGTAAAAAAAAATCTTAAAAATAAACGTGTGTCATTTCAGCTTAAGGGCAGGCGAAATTTACCGGACTACCCATGCAAGATTGGCATATGTTATTACATTATCATTTGTATAATTCAGGTCTCGGGGGTATGGGGGCGGAGCCCCCGTAAAGATCACGCATCACAAATTGATTGGTCCTAATGTTTTGCAGACAGTTCAGTACATGACACCAGTTAGGTCAACTGTACACCCTTGATGATTGGTTAGGTTAAGTCATGATATTTTTGTTTAAATTTATTAGTTTAAACGAAAATGATGAGTGCAAACTTTTCTGGTTAATTTTGAGGTGTTTTGTACGAAACTGCCATCCATTTCCCGTGCAAATGCATAGTTTTCAAGATGGCGATATCTCGAAAACTACGCATTTGCACAGGAAACAGATGGCAGATTCGTGCAGAACACCTCAAAATTTACCAGAAAAGTTTACTCTCATTATATAAAGAGACTGGGTCAAAAAACGAATAAATATTCACCAAAATATAACCATAAATAAATTACACAAGGGGTATTTTTGCTTTAGGTGCGCCTAATTTGGGACGCTATTCCTATATTTTTAGTTGGTTGAATAATTTGAGACACTAAAATAGGACATTGCGTTATTTTTTCCATCAGTACATCGCTAGAAATGCCGTCAACTTTATTTTGATATAGAAAACACCAAAAAATCTGTCCGCGAAAGCAGGTCACGAAACGAAAAATTACCTTATCAGATACTGAAAATAGGCCAAGTGCTCAATGTAAGTTAGGCCTACCTTAAAATAATCCTTCATAAACTGTGCAGAATTTTTGAACGTAAAATGTGTTCCATACTCTTTAAGATATAGATTTTTCTCATAGTAGCATCTACAAAAACAAAACTGTTTCCTCAGCATTGATTTTCTTCGGTAACCTACGATTAAAATACAAGATTATCCTACACAGGAATCAGATCTTCCATAAATAATTTCCTGGCTTAGAAGCGTCCAATCATAGTCCACATTTTTTTAGTCTTGAGAATATTCTTGTACAAATGTCTGCACTTATAACCACCAGGACAGGGAAGGCCAATCAGCGTAAGCATTTTCACAAAAATATTTTCTAACACTATATACATGTGTACTATGTCACCAGTAACCAAATAATACATACTTTTTGAAATGAAGGTGAATCAGGCAATTATTATTATGTAATTTCAACGTATAAAATTTATTTTTAGAAAATTATGTATTTAATTTATAATTTATTAGTTAATTTATTATTCCTAAAACTTGTAATATTGTAATCATGCAACATAGGGGCTATTTTTACAGCCAATCATAAATGTTGGAGGAGGAGCAGTTCCGCCGCCGCATGATGCAGCGACACGTGGAAAAGAAGACGGCTGGATGGCTGGTGGCAATGCCGTCCACGGTGAACAACGTCGACCCACCACCCAAGACCTTCCGCAACGCGTCAACTTGCGCTACGGACAGACGCCGCCTTCGCTTCCGCGTCATGTGACGGGTGTGGGACACTCTTTTCAGTAAACTTCACGTTCGATTGCAAGAAGGGAGGCCTTGTGACGCGTCGACACGACGAAATGTAGGATTTGATCGGGGATCTATGCGCCGTGGCCTGGGGAAACGGTGCTATGCGACGCGAAGTAGTCCTTAAAGACGGCAGTCGAATTTAATTTGAACACGTTCATGAATGAAAGAGATAGTTTGTAGATTGTAAATACTGTATATCCTTGGCTTGAGTTGTGTGGGCTGCTTTGGTAGTGGTAAATAGTTGTATGTTAATTAGCTGACTTGAGATTGACGTTTTGCAAGATTTTATTATTATTATAAAGTATAGCTCATAACTTGGATAACCTCGATAGGCTCCAGTGGCTTCATGTTTTCCAAATGAAATAAATGTAATGTAAGGCACCATTCAAAAATTACGTAACGCTAACCTGACCCCCTCCCCCCATAACGTTCTGCAACGTGTGGGGTGGGGGAAGTGTCACATAATATCTTAGGGGGTGCTGGTCTAGCGTTACAGAACGTTCCTGGGGGATCTGAGGTGTCAAATTTTAGCAAAAATAGCGTTATATACTTTTTGAACGGCCCCCAAGGCAATGGCCAAGAACGAGATGGAGTGTGCACTGACTGAATAGTTCGTGGAGTTTGGCAATCTCAGGTGGCGTCGTCGTTTGATCTATGCATTATTAATGCTGACGCCCTTCCTATCGTAATGCCAATAGATCTACCACGTCATTTCTGAAGCAACACGAGACGGTAAAGAAGAATCATCACAGAGGATCTTCGAATGCATTTTACGCTTCTTGCAGTGACCACGGACGGTGTATGGAGACGTGAGGTGGCGCACTTCCTTAAACACTTGTCCGCATCGCTCCTCCGATGTGAAGGATGGCGCGATTGGAATGGGTCCGTGCTCGCCTTTCGTCGGCCCTACTGCGTGCGTGTGGATAGTGCCTTGGAGCAACATAGGTTGCAAGGATGGGGCGGGAACGTGAAACCCTACTGAGGAATAGGACACCAATGCATGGCGACCATTGAGTGTTATAGTTGTTTGGGTGTGTATGCATAAATGTGACGTCTTATATAAACAAACTTTATTCTGTGGAATGTTCCATCACAGTGTTCCTCTTATTTTTTTTATTTTTATTTTTTATTTATTTGTTTTATCAGTAATGTATATTTAACCGTTTATATTTTGCCATGTATTATCAGTCGTGTTTTAATTGTAATAAAAAAAATTAAATATTGTGATTGTTAATGTAATATTGTGATTGTATCATTAAATAAAGTATTTAAATGTTGGAGGTTGATGACGCAATGACTTAACTATAAATTAAAAACTGATGGAGTCATATTTAAAGCATTCAAAGTTAATTAAAGTTTGTTTATCGTAAATAAATGCAAATGCCTCTGAAGTGTGCTGCAGTACTCAGTAACTAAAAACGAAGATTTTTTAATATCTGGGCATCTAATTGTGGAAGAGTGTACCTTAAATTCAGCCGTAGCATAAAACGGAAAGTAATCTGTGACAAACATTTTAATGAGTTATATATAGGCAGTGCTGGGATTAGCGGCGCTAACTTTTTATTAGTGATACAGTTCAGGGGTGTGCTGGGACCGGTTCGGTCCGGTTCGCCCGAACCGGTTGTTAAATTTTGATTGGATCACCGAACCGTTTGTTTGTTTTCAACAAATATTTAACAGTCAGTAGAAATTTATCTTGAAATTTGCAATTTGTCAGTCAGTCTTGATGAATTTTACGAATATCTATATTTATTTATTTATTGATGAAAAATTAGTTTATTTTTAGATAATTACAAGCGGTAGCTCGGTATCGCTCGCGACCGTTGTACAACTTGGCCCTCCGGGCGGGTAGCACTGTGACATATACTGCTATATACGCCATTACCCCCACACACAAAAGTAATAAACGCCATTACCCCCACACACAAAAGTAAAAAACGCCATTACCCTCCACCACCCCCAATTACCCCACACACACAAAAGTAAAAAACGCCATTACCCCCACCCCTCTCCCTCAATTACCCCACTACCCCGGGCGGGTAGCAGTATATGTCAGTATGTGTGAAGTTCAAGATTTTCACGGCTGCGTTCTTTTCTGTAGATTTATCGCGGTGCTGGGGCCTTCGGACCCAGTAATTGTGACTTAGGACCGGGAAACTTGACAGCACATCGGAAGGTCATGGGCTATCACTTAGTGGTGGTTGCAGAATTTTCCGATGTGCTGTTTAGGTTGTGCACGGTTCCGAAGAAAGCGGACAGACACACAGACACATTTTAGCTCAAGAGTGTATAAGATGTCATTAGTGAGTATAAAGATGTTAAATAATTTCTGCGAAAATGTTACAAAATGCTGTTTGGAAAAGCTAAAATGCGTTGGCTTCCGGGGCTCTGCCTTGGACTCCGCTGGGGGAGCTACCGCTCATCCCAGAACTCCTAGCTTAATGACTCGCGCCGATTTATACCCCTACTGTATCAGAACCGGTGGTTAAGAAATTGGCAGCACACCCTTGGCGATACTGTTAGTGCAGCTAATTTTCAAAATTGTTAACGAAACAGGTAGCGGCGCTAAGTTCTTAGAGAAAGTCAATCACTAACCGCTAATCGCTAATTTTTCAAAACCAGTTGTAAATTAAATAGAATTTATTCTTCCGTTGGTTTGTTTGACCTATTAATATATACAAAAGGAACTCGACTCCTACATAAAAATGTTTTCATTTTTGTAGACTATACCGTCACATTTTTGTATCTTAGCAACCAATCATATCAAAATGTGTGCTAATATATGTAAATAAATTACAGAAGGTAGAGCATATATAAATTGGAGTGGTTTCACAAAAAATTAGCAAGCATACAGTTGACCTAACTGGACCTTCAATGTTATTCCGATGTCCGCCATTGAAGGCCCGGTTAGGTTAACTGTATGCCCTTGACAGTTGGTTAGGTTAAGTTGTGTTATTTTCGTTAGTTTTAACGAAAATAACACGTCTTAACCTAACCAATTGTCAAGGGCATACAGTTGACCTAACCGGGCTGAAACCTATAAATTCAAGAAGTTATGGAAGGAGTTTTCGGTGAACCTTCGTGGTAATCGGACGTACCTAGAATTGCTTGCAAAAAAAAGTTAAAATTTCGGGTGCTAATTAATGATGTCTACTCAACACCTTTCCCCTTTAAAAAGGGTGTACCCCCAGGGTTCAGTTCTTAGTCCATTGTTATTCACAGCATATCTCTCCGATATGCCAAGTATTAATCCAGTTCAATCATCAGAGTTTGCTGATGATACAGCTTTCTATGTGGCAGCTAACACCCCCTTTAGAAGCCCAACAGATGTTGCAAAAAGCAACAGATAAGTTCTCATCTTGGTGCAGAACCTGGGGTCTTTCCCTGAATCAAGAAAAATCAAAAATTATGTTCTTTACACATCAAAAGGTTTCAGTGAATCCTATTATCCAAATTAGTAACACCCCAGTAGCTATGGTCACATCCTACCAGTTTTTGGGAGTGGTCCTTGACAGCCCCAGACTGACTTGGTCTTGTCATATTAACTACCTGGTAACATCTTGTATGAAACGTCTAAACTCGTTAAAATCTGTTGCCTCTCATCGATGGGGTGCAGATCGATCTACGCTTCTCACTTTTTACCGATCATTTATCTTGGGTAAAATAAAGTATGCTGATGTTGTTTATGATTCAGCCTCTTTCACCTTGAAGAAGAAACTGGAAATATTGCATAATTCTGGAATGCGCCTTATTTTGGGTGCCCGCCCATCAACTCCTATTATTGCCCTGCAGGGTGAGACTGGTCTCCATGCCCTTCAATATGATAGAGATCTCTCTACACTGAGGAAGTACTTCAGTATTCTGGCTTCCCCATTTTCCCACCCTTTACGTCAGTCATTTGAGGCGGATTATCCTTTGATCCTTGCAGTGGACTGGACTGTGGCAAATAAGCCGCCATTCTTCTTTAGAGCAACTGGACTTCTTAATAAATATCAATTACATTTTAAATTTTTTATAGTTCCAGTGTTCCCTTCTTTCCCACCTTGGAGATTGCATTTGGTACCAACCTGTCTCTCTCTCCCATTTTTATATGAACCTCCTGTCCCCAAAGAAGTGATTGTGCAGTGTTTCACAGCATACTTGGAAGAGAAGTATCCAGATTACTTGTATATTTATACTGATGGATCTAAGATAGATGTGCCTGGACCATCT
Source organism: Bathynomus jamesi (assembly GCA_023014485.1). Taxonomy (NCBI): domain Eukaryota; kingdom Metazoa; phylum Arthropoda; class Malacostraca; order Isopoda; family Cirolanidae; genus Bathynomus; species Bathynomus jamesi. The sequence continues at coordinate 84,152 of JAJOZX010007153.1, forward strand.
TGTTCATCAGCTGTTTTCATTTCAAATCATAAAAGGTGTTTTTCCTGGAAACTATCCCCCAATCATAGTATACAGGCAGCAGAGTTATTTGCCATCCAACAGGCATTGTGTTTTTTAGTATCCAGAAGTAATGCTTGTAATGTCCTAATAATTACAGACTCCCAGACCTCTCTTCACCTGATCAACTCACCCACACTCACTACATATCTGGCTTTAACAACTTCTATCCATTCTTTACTGAAGACCCTCTCTGTTTCAGGTATTCTGGTTTCCTTCCAGTGGGTTCCGAGCCATGTTGGAATTACAGGTAATGAGATGGTTGATACGCTGGCCAGGGCTGCTCATTCCCTCCCTGCTATAACTTCGCTATATTTCCATCCAGGTGAGGGTTTTGCAGTAGCTAAAATGGCAGTGCAAAATGATTACAAAACCCAATGGGAGAGATTACGGCACTCAACTCTCTATGGAATGTTTAAGCCTTCCTGGGGCACAAGAAATTGGCCTGTACCTTCTTCCCACTATAAAGCTTCTATAATATTTAGATTCTGTTCAGGCCATGTAGGCCTTCAGGCTTACTTACACCGGATTGGACTAGCTTTCTCCCCATTATGTGTTAGTTGTAATTTACTAGAGACACTGTCCCATTTCTTTCTTTTTTGTCCATGTTATACTAGGCAAAGGAAAAAATTAAGATTCTCTCTTTTGCAATATGGTGTCAGGAACTTTACTTTATCAGTCCTATTAGGTGGGGATAGTTTTTCTCCCCCATTGATACACTTCACTATGGACCAAGTATTCAAGTTTGTAGTGGTATCTGGGCGGTTGAGAGAGTTTTAAATCTTGCATTGTATACCGATTTTCATTCCCACAGGTTTATTAATCTGTTACCTCCTAGTTACTCCATCTGGCTGTTACTGTTGACTTAGTACTTGGTTCCATTTTTATCAGTTCATGTTTAGTAGTACTAACAGGCCTCATATTCATCCCTTTCTGAGTGTTCTGGAATTGGCCCCAGAACTGAAAAAGGTAATGGTGTGCTTTCTCTATTGCTGTCTCATCCCAATAATAATAGACCCAGCACTTGATGTAGGAACAGTGGAAGTTCTCCTGGAACAAGGTGTTTTGGTCTTGGAGGATGTAAATAGCCTTATTGGCTGAGCTCCTCCATATAAAACTTCAAACAATCAATCAATCAATTATTTATTACTGAAACCAGGGCAGTTGAGATTGATCCTGCATTCTGGAATTGTTTATTTTGACTAGTATAGGATCACTCTGGTGTTATCTGTACTTGTTTGTTCTGGGACCTCTGCTTTTTGTTGTCTATATAAATGATCTAGAGAAGGGCCTATCATGTTAAACCTCAAAATTTGCTGATGATACAAAATTAGGCCATAATGTTAAGTCAGTAGCAGGAGCAATGACAATACAAAAAGACTTAGACAGAGTAACAGCCTGGGCAGATAAGTGGGAGATGAAATTTAATGTTGATTAGTGCAAGGTTATGCATATTGGGCCAAAAAATCCAGAATTTGAATACAATATGAATGGAATTTGGATTAAAAATGATGATAAAGAGAAAGACTTTGGTGTTACTGTGACTAATGAACTTAAACCCTCAAATCACTGTATGGTAATCAGAAATAAAGCAAATGCTAGACTCAATCTCATGCAGAGACACATTGAATACAAATCACCCAATATTATAAAGCAACTATACATTTCATATGTGAGACCCCTCCTCGAATACTGCATTCAATTTAATAGTCCCTATTTGATAAAAGATATTGAAAAACTGGAAAAAGTACGGAAATGAGCAACAAGAATGATCCCATCTCTAAGACAATTGACATATAAGGAAAGACTGGTGTATCTACTATCTAAGCATGTTCTCATTAAAAAGGAGGAGGTTAAGGGGTGATATGATAGAGGTGTATAAAATGATAAAAGGGTTGGATAAGATAGATTTTGAGTCTCTCTTCATTAAAGATCACAATAACTAGACTAGAGGTCATAGTATGAAATTATTTAAGCCAAGATGTAGAACAAATTTAAGAAAATATAGTTTTACAAACAACATTTTCTTAAGTTTTTTCTACATCTTGGCTTAAATAATTTCATACTATGACCTCTAGTCTGGTTATTATGATCTTTAATGAAGAGAGACTCAAAATCTATCTTATCCAACCCTTTTATCATTTTATACACCTCTATCACCTCTATACACCTCTACTTTACTTTAAATAATTTACTTCTTGTTTTTTTTTAGTGTGTGCATATATATATATATATATAGTTATTCTTCAAGCTTCAGTGTTCTCTGCCTCCGAAGGGTTGAACAAATTTAAGAAAACATAGTTTTACAAACAGAGTAATTAAGTTTTGGAACAGTCTGACAGAAGAAGTGGTGACTTCAGATACACTTGATTCTTTCAAAAGAAGGTTGGATAGTTTGATGTCTGCAAGGGACATCTGGTGATAGTGTTTAAGCCCATTTTTATTGCATGAATGGTACTAGCTTATTTCATATATATTATGTACATTTAGGTGATAGATCCCACAGCTCAACACAAGTGTTGTGGGATATAGGGAGGCAGCATCTTGGGTTAGGGGATACTCTCTGTCCTTACACACCCTATTTAAAGATTCCTCTGTCAAGCGGTGCCCCCCATAGTACTGTGAGGTATTGAAAAACATGATCTTCACTGGCCCCATAAACACCTTTAAATGGGAGACCCAAAATGGGTACACACACATTTCTACATTACTGTACAGTCTTTACAGCCACACCTACACTTTTCCTCCTAAGTATATATATTGTAATGTATATAGTTGTAAATTGCGACTTGGTCCGCAATTGATATGGACCGTGACTTATTTTTGGTTGGCAAGGTACTGGTATTGATTGGTATCGTAATGAAATTGACTGGATTCTTTGCATCTGATATATTTGCATGTCAGTTATAAATAGATATAGAGTAACATATTTGTGGATAGTAGCCTATTATGACTTTGATCCTCTGGATCCAGAGATTCTATCTCTAGTTTTAAATTGATAATTAATTAGTTTTGTAAAAATTGGTTGTTGCAATGTACAAGCAGTTTTTACATAGTGGAGCCACCTCAATGGGCTGAAGTGGCCTCTAGTGTGCCCACTATGAAAATTTCTTATGTTCTTATCACTGTGGCTTTAAGTTTAACTATCTTTGTTTAATTATAATTATTAATATTACTGGTCATTATTATTTGGGTAAATATGGATATTACGGCCTCCACCAAGTTGACAATACTGGCTATTATCAAATGTTTCAGCATAATTTTAGGAGTCTAATGGTATATGTTATTATTTGTGCAATTGCGTATTTATAATGTGATAGGCTTTTAAAGAAATTATTTTTGTAACTCCATTTTTTGAATGACATCATCATAAGTATATCTATTTGGGTGGAAAAAACAAAAAATGAGGTATAGTATTTTCCGTTTTCTTCATTAGTTGATTTTCCAATATGGCGTGTGAAGGATGTGACATGTATTTCGAAGATGTTATTATGGAAATTAACAAAAGTGATAATTCTGCTATAAAAAATTTTGTTAAACATGGCATGTTACATGCAGAGAGTGTAGATCTAAGTGTTCCTACGATGAATCAAGGTAGAGATTTCGATGCCAGAAACGAGTAACTGATAAGAAAAATAAACGCCGGCGACGATGTGCATTTTCGATATCTCAATTTAGAGATACATGGTTAGGTGAGGCTCGGATATCTCCATCTCTTAACTTGCGTAGGTTAGGTTAGGTAGGTTCTCTAGCAATTTGGACACTGGAATGCATTTTTCTAGTAGTATTTGATGTGCAATGTTAAAATCTGGCCTTCATTTTATGGGGAAATGAACCAAAATATGTTAAAACTTTGAAGTCTCATAACATTTGATTGGTTCATTTCCACATAAAATGAAGGCCAGATTTGAACAAAGCACATCATACACTACTAGGAAAATGTATTTTGGCATCAAAATTGGGGGGAGGCCGTAATATCCATATTTACCCTATTTAACCTTAGCAGTTGTAGTTTGAGACAAAAGTTTCTTTACTATATAGCAATATATAGTTGAATAAATTAGTTGTCAGTTATAAATTATTATTCATAGACTAGAACATTTATTTCGGCTAGGCTAAGCCTTGCTTAGCCTTGCTTAGCCTGGCCAGACAACATGCCAGTTGACAACCCTACCCTTAAGATGAGCTCAAAGAATAAATGGTTAAAGCCATTTTCAGAAAAGCCTGAAGATGGTACAAAATTTCAAGACCTTGACTTGGCAATCAAATAGTCAGACTCGGCTGTCTCATCCTTCCATGGATCTAGTCTGGTTGGGCATATGACAGCAAATTCTTGGACCGCATCTTGCCTCTCAAAACTCTTCACAACATCCAACTCACTTGGATAACTCACCTGGTTGGTTCCTCCAATAAGGGAGCATTAGCCAGAGTACAAAAAGGTAAATATTTACTATTACGCTGGACTTTCTACCAGAGACTGGTATAATAGTAAAGAAATATCATCAGATTAATACAAAACACATGAAAAACCATAGGAAAAACAAATTTCACCTTCAAAATTGGCAGAACCTAAAACAACCTAACCTAACCTAACCCCTAACTCTTTAACAAATCATTTGCAATGGAAATGAGTATCATTTTTGGGTAAATGTTTACTATAACACCACCTCCTCCAATTTTTTGGCAAAATATATTTTTAGTAGTTTTTGGTGTGTTCTGTTCAGATCTGTTCAGATTGTGGAAATGACCCAATTAAAAATTACGGGACATTGAAGTTTACTAAGTAAATAGGTATAGGGAATTTTGGGCATAAGCATGGGTCATTTCCACAACAAATAAATAGCAAATCAGAACAAAAACACACCAAAAACTACTGAAAAATGTATTTTGCAAAAAACCTAACCTTACTTAACCAAAGGTTCAACCTAATATTCACACACTTCACAGCAAAATGATTTCCAATTGACTATTGTCTTTGTTGAGAGATGTAAATTACGTATACAATAGGCTTCTAAGAATTCTTTCGTCAGGAATATATTCCTGAAACATAATATTATATTAGGCTTTACATTCACTGTATCTCTAGCCACGTATCCTTGAACTGGGATATGGAGAATCTGCATGTGTTTACACGCTTATTTCTTTTGTTAGTCTTTTTCGATGTACACCAGAATATATTGTTACCGTGCCGGGTGACTAAGGCTGTCATACAATATTTCTGACCAAATTATACCAAAAACCCGGCAACGGTATCTCGGGATGGGTTACCTTAATAACAGAAGACAACAGGTACAAGACTAAGGAACAATAAACAGACGCCCTTAAAATAAACCTTATAATTATAATTAGAGTGAAATAAATAATGTATTTACATCAATTTATAAACATTCAATGAAAGCATAATAGTACAAACACTGGTTTACATCAATTCAAACAAATTCAATGAGAGCATAATAGTACAAACACTGGCTAAATAAATGTTTTCTTTTCCAGCTAAACACCTCGCACTACGAACTCCTGTGCCATCGGCCAGTCCTTCGCTGCCGAACGTGCCTAAGAACGTGCACCAGGTAATCCGTTGCAGTGGGAAAATGGCCTGAGGATGACAAACGGCTGATCCGTAAGGTCGAACGCTGGGTGTGGGGTAGGCCTCCTCACACTTGACCATATAGTCAACAAAAACCCGAACCTGACCTTTGACTCAACCAGAAGGAGAGCACCGATACCTGCGAAGTAGCAAACTTGAGCAAACCCCATCCCCATGATAAAAGTACGATACACCAATATTTACAACACCTCCAGCTCATATCCTAATCTAACAAAATTTATTAAATACCCAACACAAACCCATTCAATATAATAACCACATTTAATTTTCACAAACCTAATTTAAATTAAACAAGTCATAGTTTAAATCTTACCCACAAACTTGGGCCGAGACGCCTCACTCCTCCGCTCTGGTGGTAACCTTGGCAATCAACCCTAACAAAGGAAACATTTAACTTAAACTTAAATCTAGCTAAATAAAACAATCACACTATAAATGAACCAATATTATATACCAATATTTCCATATTACCACAAGTTAATAACACCACTTATATAACAGCACTATTTACCTTAAATTATGCTCCACTTTTCTTAAAGATTTACAGAAATCCAAACTCTCTTAATTCTGACCATAAATGCTTTCTATGCCAGCAGACCAAACAATGCCAAGATTCCACCAGAGCAGAGTAAAGCTCTGCACGAAACTTCTAGAAGGTTTTTACCAATCACCCACCTACACATTGACCCCAATAATTAATTTTTTACCCATTATGTAATACATGAAAACAAAAATACGTTATAAAATCTCTTTAACACTTGCATTTCCACTTAGTATACATATTACATAGCAACTATCAAAAATTTCCCTAAATAGTTACTGTACATAGTTAATAAAACCCCACCAAAAAATACAGAATACAAAAATTAAAAAATAATATTTACAAAACATGGAAAAATTATCAACACTGTTACAATATGCTGGTCCTCTCTGTACATACACTGTTTATCATACAATGGACACTTCCTTATTGATGGTAAAACATTATGCGCAATGAAAATCTCTATAGTGGCTTTATTGTTGTTATAAACGCGCGCTATCAGTTTTTCAAAATTGTAATTACAGCCTTCACATGCCATATCTAAATTTATTTAAAGGAAAATGGCGTGAATCACTAGACTAGCTGAAAATCAAAACAAATGTCGTTATTATAAATGCGTATGAATGTCGTTATTATAAACGCATATGAATGTAGTTATTATAAACGCGTATGAATGTCGTTATTATAAACGTGCATTTGACATGATGTCACGTCAAATGGATATCATTAATTAAAATTTGAGCAGCAAATATCTTTGTAAATATGAATTTCCCCAAATAAAGACATACATCATTTTTCTTAGTAAATTATGATGTATTACTGGAAATATTTCATTTTACTTGGGGTGCAGCTGGTGTTATAGTAAACATTAACCCATATTGCACATTGAAAAACATTGAAAACCAGCTTTTAAAACTTTCTACTGGAGACTGGTGTAATAGTAAAGAAATACCTACAAAAAGCCCCAGAAGGAAGCAGAGAAACCCAAACCCGCAGGCATAGTAACATGGTAAAAATTTTATAATGGGCACACTCGGGGCACTTCGGCCCACCTGGGTGTCTCCACTGTTAATATAAACAAACCATAAATGCAGTTACATGCAAAATTAAGATCCAATTGATCTCTGCTAACTGCAGATTGTCACACATCTACTAGCTGTACATTAACTTCAAAACTTTGGATCTTGTGGATCATTCATCAATACCACAACTGTACTAATTGTAGACATCACATGGTTATTTATAAGCCATATATCTACATAGCTACAACCTGAATAATATAATACAAGCTCTACAATTAAGATAAAAGGAGTAGGTGGAACTGTAAAGATTGTAATGAGTATTTGAATGTTCACCCATTCAGGGTCTCCCATTTAAAGGTGTCTATGAGGCAAGTGAACATAACGAGTCTTTCATACATCACAGTGCTATGGGGGGCACTGCTCAGCAGAGAAATCTCTTTAAATGGGGGGTATAAAGACAGAGAGTATCCCCCAATCCAAGATGCTGCTTCTCTATATCCCATCACTCTGTGTGGGTAATGAGATTTACCCAAATAAAAAATAAAGATTAATATTCGTCTTTTAACCCACTCATGTGCTGTTAAAACAGTATAATATATTGAATTGCCATTCAAAACTGACTAAGAAAATATACCCTATGTTGTGCAAATTTGTTGAAATGTACTTTTTTTAATAAAATGTATTTCCTGTTTTGGCTATAATGTACTTTTTTCATAAAGTATTTTTCCTGATTGGGCTATTTTTTCGCTACTCTGTGACTTAATTAGTTGATTGGGTTTTGTTCTAGCTATTTTTTTAATTTTTTTTTCAAATTGGATTTAGTTTAGTGGTGTTTGTGATAGAATTATGATGTGCCATTCGTGTGATTTTGACTTTGAGAACTTGATTCTTCATGTGCCCTAGATGAAGACAAAGGATTGGATGTTTTTATCAATTACAGCATTATTCTCTCATCCTTAACTTGCCCAAAATGTGACAGTGAGTGCCCAATACAAAAAGATCAGAAGATATTTAGGTGAAATAACCAATATTAACCTGTTAGGTCAGCTGAATGCCCGGTTAGGTCAACTGAATGTCTAGTTAGGTCAACTATACACCCTTGATGATTGGTTAGGTTGTTGTGATATTTTCATTAGTTTAAATGAAAATGATGAGAGCAAACTTTTCTGGTTAATTTTGAGCTGTTTTGTACGAAATGGCCATCCTTTTCCTGTGCAATGCATAGTTTTCAAGATGACGATATCTTGAAAACTACGAATTTGCACAGAAAATGGATGGCAGATTCATGCAAAACACCTCAAAATTGACCAGAAAAGTTTCTCATCATAAAAACAGACTGGGTGTAAAAACAAATAATTACCAAAATATATACAGGGTGTACATAAAGTCAGGATCTATTTTTGTGAAGCACTTGGAAATTATATGGAATTCAATCATAAAATGATAAAGTGGTAACATTTATTAAATAATTAAGAGTAGGATTCGATGTGATGCCCATCAGTATCCCTGCACAGCTCAAATCATTCTGCAGCATTTCTAAACATATTCTGGAGCATTTGCGGGGTTATGTTATCTGCAGCAGTTCGTATATGTGTACGTAAGTTTTCAAGACTCATAATCTTCGTCTGATAGATGTGCGATTTGATAAAGCCCCATGCAAAGAAATCTAAAGGGGTTAAATCTGGTGATCTCGCTGGCCAAGGTCTGTTGCTTCCGCGTCCGATCCAGCGATTTGGAAAACATCCGTTTAGATAATCCTGAACAATTTTGGCATAGTGACAAGGAGCACCATCATGCTGATAGACGACGGTACTAACAATCCTATCCCATCGTCTATCAACATGATGGTGCTCCTTGTCACTATGCCAAAATTGTTCAGGATTATCTAAATGGACATTTTCCAAATCGCTGGATCGGATGCGGAAGCAACAGACCTTGGCCAGCGAGATCACCAGATTTAACCCCTTTAGATTTCTTTGCATGGGGCTTTATCATATCGCACGTCTATCAGATGAAGATTACGAGTCTTGAAAACTTACGTACACGTATACAAACTGCTGCAGATAACATAACCCCACAAATGCTCCAGAATGTGTTTAGAAATGCTGTGGAACGATTTGAGCTGTGCAGGGATACTGATGGGCATCACGTCGAATCCTACTCTTAATTATTTGATAAATGTTACCACTTTATTATTTTATGATTGAATTCTATATAATTTCCAAGTGCTTCACAAAAATAGATCCTGACTTTATGTACACCCTGTATATATATATATATATATATATATATATATATATATATATATATATATAATATCAGGGTTTTCAGTAGAGGAATCATTACATTCCTATCCCTTTGTTTAAAGGTTCTCAATATCTGTCCCATTATTCTCTCTGCTCTGTTTAATTTGAAAGAATAGTTAGACAGAAAATCTATGACTTTTTGGAAACTCAGAAAAAATTCAATGATAACCAACACAGGTTTCGGTCAGGCAGATCATGCCTATCACAACTAATGGAACACTACAACAACATTATTGATTCACTTGAAAGTAATGAAAACTATGATGTACTATACACAGACTTTGCTAAAGCATTCAACAAGTGACCACAGAATCATAATACATAAACTGAAATATATGGGAATAACAGAAAAAGTAGGGAAATGGATATATAATTTCCTTAGTGAGTGGTGGCAAGTCGTTACTGTACAAGGAGTATCTTCATCAGAATCAGAGGTCCTCAGCTCAGGTCCACAAGGAACAGTATTAGCCCCACTACTATTCATAATCATGCTAACTGACCTAGATGAGGATGTTACCAGAGACAGCACAGTAACATCCTTTGTGGATGACAAAGATCAGTAGAAAAATAAGAAACACAGAAGACATAGGATCTCTACAAACTGACATAAACAGAATCTACAAGTGGATGGAAGACAACAATATGAAGATGAAGTTTAACACCCAGAAATTTCAGCTATTACGGTACAGAAAAAGAGAAGACCTAAAGTCCATGGAATATTATACCCCAAATGGACAGGAAATTCAGAGAAATTCCAGAGCAAAAGATTTAGGGGTTGTAATGACAGATGATGCGAAATTTGAAACACAAAATAAGATAGCAGTATTTGATGATAATAATATTTAATAAATGTAATTATGATAAATAATGGTTTGTTTATAAAAAATATAGAAATATGAGTTGGCAATGCCTGAAAGGCTAAAGGCTGGGTAGTAGGGTGTGTCAATTTTGTCAACTTTTTTCAAATCAATTTTGGTAGTGAAAATATAGTGTCTCTTCATGTCAAAACTTGAAATTGGCCAACCAAAATTAAATAAAATAACCCTTACCTACATCAATTTTACCTTAAAGTTTCAGAAATTGACCCTTTTACTAAATAATAGGACATAAATTGATTAACTATTCATCTGTCACAGAATTATCCCACTGATCGCATATGGAGTGTTTTCAAGGTCATATAGTTGTTGTACAATGTACAAGTCACAACATGAATAGAACTGTCCCTCACTCTCAGTTGCCTCTTAGATGTCATAGATGGTGGTTTGCTGTTATTGCTCTTGTACCTACTTCATAGTTATTCTACTAGACGAATACTACAGTTTAACTGTAAGTATGGATTATTGATTATTACAATTATTTATTATCATCATATTCTTCTGTCTAATTATGTTGTAATCCCATGAAATATTTTTTTATTAAATTTTAGAACATCGAATGACTAAACTTTGAAACATCGTAATTGATATAAAATACTTAAATGTTTTTCTTTCTTTTCAGATATTCCTAAGATGCCAAAATTGAAGACAAGAGGTCAGTCGTCATGCCACTTGAGCCTGTTAGTCGGTACAGACAAGGAGCTTCCCGTATCAGAACTACCAACAGTGCGAGACATGCTGAGACTAGGGTTACTCCTTCGTGAACAAAATACAAAGGATAGAAGGAAACACAGAGAAAGAGCTCATAAGGGACATGATTCCCCCTCTTCTGCATCAGTGGAAAAAAGCTAATGTGTTATTCAAACCACCTGTACTCAATCAGTATAGAACTATTGAGCTAAAATTAACAAAGCTGTGGCACAAAGCAGTTGAGACATCACTTGGTAAAGGAAAACTAGCAAAGAAAAAAAATTTCTGCACACACTTGATACTCTTCTTGACATTTTTAACTGCCAGTGTCCCATAGAGTTGTGTTCTGAAGCCAATTGTTCTCCCTCATGCAGAAGAGAACCTCACCCTCACATTGATTGTCGCTGTCCTCGTGAGAAGATCCCTGTTTTGGAGCTGGCTTTCATAAAGGAGCAGAGAACAAAGGCAGGAGCCAAGGAAGTATGCAGATTGGTTCGGCAGATTATTCAGAAACTAAAAAACAGATTGTTATTGCTAAGAAAAAAGAGAAAATCCAAGGGGGGTAAGAAAGGAAGAAAAAGAAAAGTGAAGAAGTCACCCAAAGAGATGAAGAGCTCTATCAAGAGGTTTCTCACTTCTTTGAAAGCTCTTCAGATGAACAGAAAGAAGCAACATCAGATGATAGCTCCAAAATGCCATCTGAACCTTTGCCGAAGAGAATGAAATACAACACTAAAGACATCTCAAACATTGCCCTTGCCAGTATTTGCCACCATACGGAGCTACGAGAGAGTGCAGAGATTGCCACTGCTGCTTGGATAGATGCAGGCCTCATCAGCCAAGAGGATACATCCTTAGTGATAGATCATAGTAAGATAAGAAGAGCACAAGAAAAAATAATGAAGGAAATATCTGATTAGCATGAAAAAAATTTGAAGGAGGAAGGTCTCTCTTGCCTTTTGTTTGATGGAAGAAGAGATGACACAAAAGAAGTTCTAGAGGTAGAGGGAATGGACAGAAAGTTTCCCGGTCTCATCAAAGAAGAACACTACTCTGTGTGTTCCGAACCTGGTGGCTGCTATTTGTTTCACTTTGTTCCTGAAGCAGAAGTAGAAGGCAAGAAACATGCAGAGGCAATTGCTGATCAAATAATATGTTGGCTTCAAGAAAGAAGACTTGACAGTTCACTGCAGGCCGTTGGTGGAGACTCAACTGCGGTGAACACTGGATGGCAGGCTGGTGTTATGACGCATTTAGAGAAAAAACTTTGAAGAAAGCTTGTTTGGATTGTATGTGATTTGCACACAGGGGAACTACCTCTTCGTCTTCTCATCCAGGAACTTGATGGTCCTACAAAGAGCAACAACAAGTGGTCAGGCCCCCTTGGCAACATGCTAGATGAAGCAACGGAATTAGAAATAAATAGAAAATTTCCAAAGGTCGAAGTAGGCCCTCCCCTTCCAGTGTTGTCTGAAGAAGTTATCAAAGACCTCAGCACGGATCAATCTTACGCTTATCGTATTGTTCAAGCAATCAAATCAGGAGAGTTGCCTCAAAATCTGGCTCTCTTGGAGATTGGACCCGTAAGTCACAGTTGTTGGTTAACTACAGTGATTTGTTTCTGTAGGATTTGGGTTTCCAAACATGCACTGAAGGGCAAAATGCTACAGAATTTGATATTGATTGTTGAATTTATTATTGGGTTTTATCTTCCTCACTGGTTCAATGTAAAACTTAATCCAATGTGGATGGAGGGGCCCAACCACATCTTGTTTCAATTACAGCTACTGAGAACCCAAAGGAAAGTAGTGGTGGACATCGTGTTACCTGTGGTGAGAAGGTCTGCTTGGTATGCTAGGCCAGAGGCAATTTTGCAAGCAATACTCTGCAGCCAATGTACCAAAGAGCAAACTGAGGCTGTGGAAATCATTCTAAAGCTTAGAGGAACATTACTAGATGATGACCAGCTGGGAGACTGCTCTGTTCAGACAAGGAAGGTACCTCTGATAAACATCAATGCCACGAAATTGTCAGAATTAGTTAACTTGAGTTCAGAAGTTTTGGAGCCACCACTGACAACATGTATAACAAACAAAGATTTAACACAACTTAAAGAGCCCCCAATGCAAGTGCCAAAGTGGCCTTCTCACACTCAGAGTGTGGAGAGATGTGTGAAAATGGTCACAGAAGCAGCTAGTCAAGTTTACAGTCACGAGAGGCGAGAAGGCTACATCAAAGCACAAGTAGCAAGCCAAATGCTGATGTCAAGGAACCGCAGCAAAAAGGACATGACTGCATTGGTTACTTTCAAATAAAGACTGAATGATATCTTATTGCCACTTTAAATGTTGATAGGATGTTTGCGCACATTTGTTATTTTGTTACGAATTTACAAAAAAATGGAATTTTTTAATTAAAATTGATGTAGGTAGGAGTTATTTTTTATTGTTTTTGAAGCAAGGATATTATTTTGTATGCCAAATGATTACATTAAATTGCTACCAAATCACATGATTTTCAATTTAGTCATTTCACTCCCAAAATTGACACACCCTAATACCTATATATGTCTACTTTTAATAATAATAATTAACAATGATAATGATGGTGAAATACAAATGACACCACCACAATAACTAGGAATAAAGATTATGAACAAATCTTTATTCCTATTGTACTCTAGCCAAGGATTACAAGGATTACAAAGACATCATACCTTTAAAGTCTTTCCACACTTCCTTGGCTTCCAACAGGACACGTCCATATTAATAATCATAAATAGTCTGGATGTTACGCTAGAGTTTTTTTTTAAGGATACTAACTAAACTCCTGTGGGGAGAGAAAAACTTGAGAAGAACTAGATAGGACTTGAAAATTAGGGTGAGGTTTTTGTGAAAAACTCCACAACCCCCAAAAGGGGAATTTGAAAATCAAGGTGGGGTTGTGAGAAACTTCACAACCCCCACAATACTGATTCCAAATATAACAGCCATTTCTTGTGCAAATTCTTAGCTTTTCAGTTATTTAATCTCAAAGGTAGCACTACTTTCAATTGAATGATGTGTTCACCAGTACTGGTGCATGTGGAAATCCCTGACATCATCTGTGTCTGCTGTGATGTGACATGTTCAGCACATGCATAGATGATAGGGACTATTTTGCACATGCATTGATTTCAAATTTCTTCCATGCCAACCAGTGACAAATTCAAAATGGAATCTGGTATGTGCTCTGGTTGAGAGTTATTGTATTTCAATGTAATTCACTGGGTGCATACTAATGATGATGAGGCAATTAGTTTTTTCAGGGTACACAGTATTTTGCCCAATTCCCTAGTGTGTCCCAAGTGTGGAAACCCTTTAATGTATAGGAGAGAGAGTCATGCCTTTGTCTGTAACCATCAGACCACAAACAAAAAGTCTAAATGTGTAAGTTGGCACTCTCTCGAAATTTCAGGATTCAAAGGTACACGTGTATGCAGATATATTTTCAGTCTGGACATAGGTTAGGTTTTGGCTAGATTGATTATATTATGAAAATAGGTTTTTCTGGTGTACTTTGGTGTGAATTGTTAAAATGTAACCTTTATTTATTGTGAAAATGAGATTTTTTTTTTTTTTTTCAAAATTTGTTCATTTGCACAAGAAATAAAGATCAAATTTGAATAAAACACACCAAAATACACCAGAAAACCCTATTCTCATATCAGAATTGACCCGCAGGGGTAAAATGAATAATTACCCAAAATAAAGAGTAATGGACCTAAAACTGATCCCTGTGGTACCCCACTTTTCACTTTCTGCCACCCAGATTCATGACCATTTAGAATTACTTTGTTCTGTCTTCTAACCATTTTTCTACCTAATTTATAACTGACCCCAATATCCCATGAGCTTTTAATTTATATAGAAGTCTCTTATATGGAACCTTGTCAAATGCTTTACTAAAATCCAAATAAATACTATCTACATCATTTCCATTATCTACCTGATCAATTACAAATTCTAAAAAGTCTGAGAGATTAGACAAACAAGACATACCTGATCTAAATCCATGTTGTGAACTTGAAATAAAATTAAAATTTTCCAAATGATCTTGAATATTATTCTTTATAATTCTTTCTAGTATATTTGCTACTAGTGATGTTAAACTAACAGGCCTATAATTTCTTACTCCTTCTTACTACCCTTTTTGTAAATGGGTACTACATTTGCTTTTTTCCATTCATCTGGTACTTCTGCATAATTTGTTGACCTAGCAAACAAAATAGTTAGTGCCTCATAAGCTTTCCTCCCCTACTCTGAGAATCCTAGCAAATATATTATTAGGTCCAGTAGTTTTATTTGACTTCACTGTATGAATCACACCTACCTAATATCATCCTTCCTTATATATGAATATGATCAAGAATGCCTGAATTTACAGGATCTAAAGAATTAAAATCAAAGTTATTTAAATTTTCTTCAGTAAAAACAGAGCTAAAATAAGTATTAAAAATACCAACAATGTCCTGATCTTTCTCAAACATCCTATCATCATGTTTCATGTTCTATTGGGCTATCATGCTTTTTATTATTATATTTATAAAAACTAAAGAATTTCTTTGGATCTTTATTGCTATTTCTAGCTAGATTTATTACTATGCCTTTTGCTCTTCCTAATCAAATTATTTAGCTTATTTCTTAACTCCTTATTTTATAATTTACACAATTTATTTACATTTCATGTGGAAAACGTGAATCCCCATGGGTCTATTGAGGTTATTCAAGTCATGAGCTATATTTTATAATAAAATTGGGTACTTTTCCATTATACCCCCGCAATTTCTTCTTTCCTGGTTAGGTCAACTGTATGCCCTTGACAATTGATTAGGTTAAGTCATGATATTTTAGTTAAAATATTCATTAGTATTTCATTAAAATATTTAGTAATTTTAACAAAATTATCATGACTTAATCTAGCCAGTTGTCAAGGGCATACAGTTGACCTAACTGGGAAAGAAGAAATGTCAGGTATAATGGAGTACATAAAATTGTGCAAAATGTCAATCTCAAGTCAGCTAATTAATATACAACTATTTACAGAGCTACCAATGTAGCCTAGACTACATAACTTAAGTTAAGAATAAATTAAAACATAAATTAAGTTTATTGTATTTGGTGCTATTGTAGAGTGTAGGCCAACCTTGCTAAAATGGCTGACACAGAAAATATGAATCATGATAGATTGGAGGCAAACATTATTGGAAAAGTAGTTAAAGCAAGAGAATTTAAAAATAAAGGAAATTATTATTTTAAAGAGAAAAATTATAAGAAAGCGCTTTATCAATATCACAGGTGAGTGTCAGAATCCCTAAATTTTAATTTGGGGACTATACAGCAGTTATCCTATAGTTTCATTTTCATTAATTAGTGTTTTTATGTCACCCAGTTATGCAGTCAGTTAAGCTGATACAGTACCATATCTGTACTAGTGATGTAACGGATGTCATTTTTTTCACATCCACGGATGCGGATGCGGATGAGGATGTTTGATTTCAACATCCGCGGATGCGGATGCGGATGTCTACATTTTCATTATTTTTTAGGATATATTCGAGATTTGTTGTGTTTAACGTATATAATAAGTTATTATATAGAGAGAGCTGTAGCTATAATGTAGTATAATTGATTAATTGTACAATAATTGCTGTACTTTTCTCTGAATATATAAAATAATATCAAGCATCTAACTAATATAGAAATCAATTGTGAATTCATCTGCAAATAAATTCGTTATATTTTGTTGAGTTTCAGCCACAATTAGAAACCATAATTGTGTTACCAGGATGCGGGACGTGAACCCAGCTCAAATGCACCCCACCGACCTCTTTTCCCAACCTCTACCCTTATAGAAAGAGATCTTTAATTAGCTTGATAACTATTTATATTAAGTTTAAAGTTTTATTAGGCATATTTATAAATGAGTAATTAAAATAAAGTAAACTAAGATGTTCATCGTTTAATGTTCAAACTTAATTATAGGAAGGTTATGCTTAAGGAACATTAATTTTTCTGCCTTTTCTGCTGCCAGTCTGTTTCTCTTTTCATCATATATTAATCCAGCACTGCTAAATAATCTCTCGCTTGGTACGTTTGTTGGAGGACAGGCTAAATGTTTCCTTGCAAGTTTACTCAAGTATGGATAGATATTCTGTGTATTTTTCCACCAACTAATAGGATTGTCACATGCAGCCAGGCATTTTTCTTGGTGATAGCTCTCGATCATTTTTACTACATCTTTTGACATCGCGTAGGTCTCATCATTGCTGCTTGACTCAAGAAACTGAGAGACAGATTCTGTGATAGATTTGCTTGTTGAAGGTGTTGGTTCTGTCACTGAAACTTTTATTCTTTTGGTGGGTGGCGAAGCGACAGATTCAAGAGATTGAAGCTCTTCAACTGCTTTGCCAAGTGATGATTTAACTCGTTCTAATGTACTAGGTGAAAATAACTTAGCTTTGTAACGTGGATCTAAGTAGGTTGCAAGAGAGTAACTTCATACAAGAACAGCCTCGCGTCTTGTCGCTTGCATCACTTTTGCGCACAATGAACTAGTTCTATTAATATAGTAGAATTTGATAATTTCTGCTTATTAATGACATTTTATCTCAACGGTCCACATCCGCACGACATCCGCAGTCCAAAGTGCGGATGCGGATGTGGATGCGAGAAAATGTGCGGATGTTCCGCGGATGCGGATGTGACCTACATCACTAATCTGTACCATATCCACTTCTTATGTGGTATTAATCTAATTTACCCACTGGTGGACAAATCACCAAAAATTACTTGCTCTGAAAAGTAATTGGAACAGAAGTAGAATTACTTGGTCAAAAAAGTAATTGAATTAGGAGTAAATAGTTATTATATTTTACATTTACATTTTTAATGTTCATACACCTAAATTTGAACAATGAAGATAGGTAGGGCCATGGGTTTTTGTTGGATGTCATGATTAGTGATTGATGGCAGTAAATGCACATGAGGGGTGTAGTAACCAAAGTGAACTCGGTCTCCAATGCTGTCATTCTACATTACATTGCATTTCATTTGGAAAACATGAAGTCACTGGGGCCTATTGAGGTTATCCAAATCATGAGCTATATTTTATAATAATAAAATCTTGCAAAACTTGAATCTCAAGTCAGCTAATTAACATACAACTATTTACTACTACATGCAGCCATACCCATTCTAGATGGGTATAGCTGCATGTTTGAATATCAGCTTCTGATTGGCTCAAATTTGTGGTTAAAATGGCAGTCAGAAAAGTTAATGGTACTTTTCTGTTATACCCCCACAATTTCTTCTTTCCTGGTTAGGTCAACTGTACACCCTTGACAATTGGTTAGGTTTTCATTAAAATATTTGTTCATATTTCATTAAAATAGTCTCTTAGTTTTAATGAAAATATCATGACTTAACCTAACCAATTGTCAAGGGTGTACAATTGACTTAACCAGGAAAGAAGAAATTGTGGGGTATAACAGAAAAGTACGAAGTTCATCAAAAAGTAATAAAAATATTTTGAAAAAGTAATGAAGTGAAAGTAGTAGTTGTGTTCAAAAGTGTACAGTAATCCCTCTGCAATTTGGAATCCCCAAATTCAGAATTCTTCCTAATTCAGAACATTTTGGTAGTTCTGAAAACTAGTATTGAAGTTTCTAGTAATTTGTAATTAAATGAACATATACATTCAATTACACAGTCACATTCATTGGTTTCTATATAACCACACACCCTGAAAGAAGGCAAATCATTCAAAACACTTGCCAGATGTGTGTTTAATCTTTAAACAGTAATATAATAAAAGCAGATGAGTGCAAACACAATGTTCTGACATGCAGTAGTAAATGGAACTGGCTAGCAGCACAGAGCACTCACAGAAATGTGTGATAAACAAGCCAGCTGTAGGCGCTCTCTGATTGGCTGATATTCCCTGCATCATGCCACTGTATCAATAATCATCATTCCATAGTCCCACTATAACCTTTGGTATTCACACAATTACTGCAATCAACTGTGTCTGTGACTCATCTAATAACATCATTATTTCATTATGCTCTCAAAGCTGCAGTAATTATTGTTTGAATTGTATTGTTTGATGAACTTTTTAGGTAATGCTTTAATATTTACTAAAAATAATTTTTGAATTCTCTGAGGTTGGTTTATCCACTGGTAAACGCAATATAAAACAGAGAATATGCCACTGTGTGATTAAAATTGGCAAAATTTTTTGGAAAGAAGTGGAAATGTCATTGGGCTAGGAACATAATTTTACTTTTAAATTTCTTTTTATCATCTTATTTTCAAGACATTTTGTCTAATCAAGAATTAATAGATGGTACAGGTATCAGCATAAACCTTTCTCAATTTGGTAATAATGGAATACAGCATACTGCAGCTTTCCCCTTCATAATACTCCTCCATGATCAGACTTTCTAGAACCAACAAAATTAGTGATTAAATGTCATGCCCAATAAAAAGGACTTGTTGGTTATTTTTGGCCAAGTTAGTGTGTTCTGGAGTTATATTTAAGTGCTGTGTTTGTTGGTTCAGGAGAATTCAATCAGAAGATTATGGCACCATCCCATTGTGTAGTAAAAAAAAATTAGGAAAACTTCAGAACTTGATACATGCTATATAGCTATATTATGCTTTTTAGGTATTGTATGCAAAAGATACTGATATACTGTAAATCAGAAGTCATCTTAAGAATACTAAAACCTTAATTTGTTTTTGTGATGTCATCCCAAAGGCTATTCTTGGGTTATGCATCACATTTGTATCTTGGAGAAAAAGTAGTTTTGAATGATGGTGAACATTTGTTGCTTTTGCATGTATCATAATATTAGGTCAATGACATCCCTGAAATGTTTTGAAAATAATCATGACTTGGTTGGGATGAAAAAGGCTTTAGAAGGTTTATAGTTATTACTGATTACAGGGGCATATCCACTATCCAGTGGGGTGTTTTGGTTGCCTGGAAACTCTCCCCACCTTCTCCTGTTCAAGGGATAAATCAAATAACAATAAAAAATATATTCCTGCCTGTTTGTAACATGACCTCACTACAATGGGAGAGGCATTTGGGTATTGATATTAGTTGTTGCAAATTAATTTTGATTGGGGAAACCTCCCTTTCCTACAATCCTAGATATGCCCCTGGATTAATACTTCTAATAATACTTCTAATGATGTAATTAATTAAAATATAAATAGTTATGAAGTAAAGGAAATTTTATACATTCCTATCTACAAACACAAGTGCATAAACAACAATATGTAGCTATATAGTGTTTTTGGAATTGTACAATTTTGGAAAAAAGTTCACCTAGGAACATGGTATTCCTAAAAAAAAATTTGCTAATCTGTAATGATTTGTTTTTGTTTTTGAAACTTTATTAGTTACCAAAAATAATAAAATATCCAAAGATAATGAGTATTAGTAATTTTTGTTTTTTAGAAATTTTGTTTGCAGGTAAACTTTTTTCTGAAACTGTATATAAGAACTATGCATATGGGACCTGTGTAGTTGGAGAACAGTAATTTCACATTATATTTATTTTTAGGAAAATAACATTTATTCTGAATATTTAAAGAAATCAGTTTGTCAGAGCAGGTAAACCTAACACAACTTATGCTAAACTGAAGTGAAAACGTATTTGATTTACCAATGTACTCAGAAACCAAAACAGGAATCTCTTAGAAAGCCAAGCAGCTTTAGCCACTTTCAAATGTGGCTTAAATTTAAATGTAAGTGAAAACACTGAGACAAATGGAATATTGAATGGAAATTTTTCAATTAGTCAATGAAACTATACACAGATTTAGAAATGAACAATGGGAAACATTCACTATAACTATTTAAAAATTATATTTTTGTTGTTGTTGTTGTTGTTGTTGTTGTTTAGCCGATCAGCCCACCCTGATCGAGCAAGCCGGCGGCACACAGGTAACCGATCGCCCTCTTCGGAGTGGACCAGAGGTTCAGCGCACTAGTGATGTAGTGATGTTGTGTTGTGTTCGTTGTTGTGCTAGAGTGGTACAGTCTGTCATAATGTGTTCAATTGTTTGTGGTGTGTCCTGACACAGGTGGCAGGTGTCGTCTGTGGAGTTGTCTAGTCTGTGTAGTTGTCTAGTCTGTGTTTATATGTTAGTAAGTTGGGGTGATGTCCACATCAGAATCGTGCTAAGTTAACTTGATCCGATCTGCTCAGGCTGATCTCTGACCTGTTAATGGGTGGTGGCTTCGCACCTAGGACCGCATTCGGACTGAGTCGTGTCAGTGCTTTGTGGGTTAGGTGTGTGTGTGTGTTTTCTGTACTGTGTGATGTCTGTGGGGCGTGGTATGGAATGGAGTATTTGGTTATAATGTGTCTCTGGTGTTACCTTAATGGTGCGAGGTGTCGGTGTTGTGGTGGGGTTATCCAGTAAAACAATGAAGGTCCGAATCAATTTGAACCACCCAACAACATTTTCATTCATGCAATTATTTTCTACCGGTACGGGGAGAAGACTTACTTCAAAACCAAACACCCGAAGACGCTCGTTGGCTGAGGGAGGATGGATGCCTAATAATCCCTGATGCGGTAAACTTTCCCGGAGTCTCGATCCCGACGCGACCCTCCAGGCGTGATCTCGTTATCCTCAGAACAGAGAAACAATGCGATTAGTTAAGTGTCCCAATGCCCACCGGACTGACCCAACCTCAGGACCTCCCAATATTCCACGAAAAATGAAACAAAAATGCTCACCACATTCCCGATGACAATGCCGTAGCCAATCAAACTGTAACCTCAACGAGTTGGAAGAAAACAGACTAGAGGAAAAACCATGAACAATTTTTATTGATGGGAAAGGGGAAGTTACATTCTATACACACATGAAAGGGAGGAAAAAGTCAGAGAACGGGGGTTAGGCAGGGTGAAGCAAAGACATTAGAGTAAGTGGGCAGACAAGCAATAAGATATATATTTTGCAAATGTACACGCAGTGTCAATCGCAAGAGCACATATTAATATATGTTAACACATGGTCACGAACAACTGGACTTAGGCAAAGCAAGCAATCTATCTTCGCATTACAATGGTCAAGACAGGCTCCTTCGGGTTACAATAAGGATGAATCAAGAAACAATGATGAGTTGCTTCCTGATTCCTTATCTTGAAACTTAAATGTCCTTTTTAAGGTTTTTGTTCACATACAATATTTATACCCTAATAACCCTGACTAGGCTAAATGGAAAGGAGGGCAAGGTGTTATTTATACCTGGCCTTAACTGATGTGCAGGTACCACCACTTAAACTTTCAGAATGTTCTGGGACGATTGTTCGAGTTCAAGAAGTCAAACGCATTAGATGAATGTCATTTAATTTCTGTCTTTCTTAACTTCTAGCTTCAGCAACAGACATTACCCGTATAACCAGTCACACTGTGCACTTTGTTTGTTGGCCTGTTCAGATTGTCAATCCTACCAATTTCAGGACCCATACCGTGCATTGACATTTTTCTCACATTGGTCCGGAAAGTCAAAAAATAAGTCAAGATAATTTAAGCAATGGTTTAGGACCTTAAAAAAAACCCCTTTTGTGTTGTTTTTTTTTTATAACATTAAACCACAATTCTGACGTAGATTCTATGGGTCTAGATTTTATGGGGGTTATGGCATTCAAACCTGTATGGGAGAGAAAGAAATGAAGGTTGATAATCAGTGGTCCCTACTACATTCCCCCCTTCGAGCGGCAGAGCCACTCAAAAAGACCAATCCACCAGGGAACCACTCTCATCCCAACAGATCCAAATACCATCCCTAGCAAAATCTCTCCTTCCATTTAGCAATACCTTACAATAATCTATTTACATTAATTTACAAAAATCCTTAGAATTTCCTTTCCATTTTACCTAGATTCTAACTAGCTAACTTTATTATACATGGAACTATTGATATTGAAATGGCAATTCTAAAAATTTGAACATAAATAAACCAAAACATTCACATGATAATATTCCGGAATCTACCGATGCAAGTCATGGTCATACTCAACTGGTTTCTTCGGGACGTGGGAAAGATCCATGACTGGTCCGCGGGAGCGGGTTTGTGGAGGAGAACTGCCAGTTAATGCCGGGAGCACCTCCCCCAGCCGTCTTCGTGGCAACCAATCGCTCTCGAGATCTCCTCCGGTTTTCCTGAATCAGGGCACGTCCCTCTAAAACCAGCTCTCTCATGGGTGACAGACTCAATCTAGTCGGGCGCCCGTCCTCATGACCAGCATCAAGACCCTGTTCACACAAACTTATCTGGCCTTCCAATAACTGGTATATCTCCTCCCTATCCTCCTGAATGAGCTCTAGAGTTACCTCTAATGATTTCACTAGGGAGGAAGAGTCTGGAGAAGATAAACCACTTGACCCAGCGACACTGCAAGGGAACTATGGTGAGGTGGACTATCACAGCTAACCAATTTATCATCCACGGGTTCCCGTGCCCGGCCAGTCGCATGGGGAATCGGCGACATCTCACCAATCGCGTTATCCAAATCACTACTGGACAGTTCAGGACAATCTCGGAATGTGACTTTTTCCACTCGCGACTCCGGTCTGAGAATGGGCCTAACAATAGAGGCATCGGGGAATCCTGAGAAATCCGGAGATTGTCAGGAAACCCCAAGAAATCTCGACGACTATCAGGAGACTCTGACAAACTTGGAGAAGTGCCAGGAAAACCTGAGAAATCCGGTTCATTTGAACCAAGTGAACTCTCCGACATTCGCTGGAAGACTCCCCAGAAGAGTCCAGAGCTACGAAATCCAAGGATGCACCAAGGGTACCCCCTGCTTTCCCGATTCCACCTCATCATGAGAATCACTAGAAGAATCCCACGAACTTTCTTCGGATGAATTTCGAACAGATAGGCATAGTTTGGGACTTCATTCGGACAAGAATATTCCTGATCAGGTACATCAGGCTGATCTTCTGGGATAACCCAGGGAAGTTTTACCAATCGGGAGTAGCTTGGATGGTTCCTGAGAAAAATAGGAGCCTCCTTCCAAGCGCGTAACTGTGTGTGATGGGCACGTGATGTTGTCAAGAATGGTTGGTCATTTGGGTAGGCTGGAGAAATCACATAAGTGACTCCATTTGACTCTACCCGATCAATACAAAATGGGCCACAATATTTGGGGAGAAACTTGTTCATGACAAGGTGCCCCTTTTGGACTACCTTCCTGATCACCAGCTGTCCTCTAGAGAAGGGACAAAAACTAGGGTGACCAGGAGCCCATTGTTCTTGAATCTGAGCCGAGATAAGGGCTGGAATTGGGTCTGGATGCGAGTTAGCCAATAAAAATTGCGCTGGAGACATCGTTAACTCCGTATGCACAGTACCATTGTATGATATGATGGCTCTGGGAAGATGTAAATCCCACGAGCTAGGACCTTGAACAAGGTTTCTAAGAAACTCGCCAATGGTACGATTGACTCTCTCGACTGCCCCATTCCCTTCAGGACGATTTGGTGTCGTAAAAACATGAACGATGCCATACTGAGCTAACATTTGCTCAAATTCTTGACCCCTGAATTCGGCCCATTATCGGTTAATAACCGACATGGCCTCCTCAACAAACTAGGCAGGACACGGGTCTCGAACAATCTTGCAATGGTGCTGGAAGTCTTATTCATGATTGGGATGGCTACCACCCACTTTGAATGGTGGTCTACGACTACCAGACAACCAATGTTCCCTCGAGATGTCTTCGGGAACACTACCAAGTCGGCAGCCACCAATTCAAAAGGTGACCTGGTCATGATCTTTAAGGTAGGTGGACCCTTAATTTGACTTGAGACTTTGTTCAGTTGGCACTGTGAACATGACGTGACCACTTCCTGTACAACCTGATACAATCGAGGATGAAATACGTCTCGAGAAAGAACTTCCAGGACTTTAGTACGGCCAACATGGGCCATTTCAAGATGGACACTGATGGCAAGTTCAATCAGGAAGTTAAATGAGATCAAGTTCTGTGGATACAGTTCAAGATCTAATGAGTCGTATTTAACTAGAATCCCATTTTCTATAGATGTCTTTAAGATAGCGGTTGTACCGAGATAAGTTTCTCGGGCAACGGGCATTCGCATTCCTTCTCCCTAGATAATTCCTAAGCCTGCGCAATTCTAGATCGTTTCTCTGCAATGTTTCGACATTAACCCGTTCGAGAAGAGAATACGGCCTAACGTTTCCGATAATGATCACTTCAGGACCCTCTGATGGGTCTACTGCAGTTGCCAAGAAGGTAGCGACCACTTCTCCCTCCTTCAGGACACTATCGTTGGATAGATCTAGCACTAGTCCTGAAGTAGTCATGAAATTTGCTCCAAGCAAAAAGCATGATGGGAGAGAATCATCATCCATGATAGCAAATGGATGGTCTTTTGCTTTCACTTGCGTTCTCAATGATACATCCAAATTTACGAATTTGGTCACCATGACCCGACGTTCAGCCATCCCTTGTATATTTACAATTATGTCTTTTGAGTAATCTTCCTGCTCACCTAATATGTTTTTCCAGGTAGTCTCAGACACCAAACTAATCTCAGCTCCGGAATCCACGAGAGCACAATAAGTCTGGCCATTACATTCAAGAGGAACAATTGCTCTAGATCGAGATGAATGAGCACATACGATATCACTTGATACTCAGGAAAATGCAGGTTAACCTCCTGCCCCTGAGGATCATAGTTTTCATGGCTATCCATAATTGGGTTCACTGGATCCGGATCTGAGTCAGTGGCGTCATAAGAATTAATGGTGTTTATAAGAGACAGGTTATTAGCGTGGAATGTTTTCGTTTCCTGCAACAAGTTAAAGTGTATCCCACCCAGGCACTGAAGGTGTACTCTTTCTCTGCTATCATCACCCACTCCTGGGGGACTTGAAACACGAGGGGATGAGTTGAACCGAAATGCAAGACAATATCCAGATTATATAAATGACTGCAAACCAGCAAAACTTCAAGAGTCATTGGCTGACCAGACAATGTCATCAACCGAAGACTTTGCTTTTTCTTTGCATTCAATTGGATCTTATATCGTGAGGGTTTAGTCATCAGTTCACCCACGAGCTGCTTCCTGAGCGAGGTGACACTGTCAGGACATTCCTTTTCCAAAACTTGAGTCAAGACATGCAAGAGACATTCGATTAATGAGTCACCACCTCCTTCTGGTTTAAAAAGCACCATTAATCCCTTTGGAAAATCAGTGGGTGTCACTTCTTTCCATCTTCCTGGGGTGTCTGGAAATGACGTGATAAAGTGTCAGCAGCTTGATTTTCTTTTCCTGGTATGTAATGGAGTTCAAAATCAAACTCGGCCAGGTCTTCTAGCGTCCGAGCAATTCTATCGTTTACCAGTTTCATGTTGTGGAGGTAAAATAGAGCCTGATGGTCCGTATTCAAGACAAAAGGGATGCCATATAAGAAGGCGCGAAAGGTTTTCACACCCCATCGCATTGCGGCTAGTTCGCGTTCAGTCACGGAATATTTACGTTGGGGTTTCGAGAAGGTCATGGAGGCATGTGCGATAATCCTAACCCTCCCATCTTGAACTTGAGTTAAGCATGCTCCGGCGCCGATAGCGGAGGCATCCACCCATAGGTTTATCTTTTCGGCAGTTTCACGATAATCTGGAAATGCAAGCTCTATCTCCCTCTGCATCTCAGTCTTGAGTGCGTCAAAAGAAGACTCCATTTCAGGTGTCCATTGAAGATTAGTCGAAGCGGATTTACCAGTGAGCTCTGACAAGGGTTTTGCGAGAGGGGAACATTGCGGTAGGAATTTTCGTTGGAAGTTGATGAGTCCAAGAAATTCCCTCAATTCACGAATGGTGGTAGGTTTTGGGAAGTTACTAACCTTTTCCATATATTCTGGAGACTTTGATAATCCACTAGAGCTAACTGTGTGTCCTAAGAAGGGTACTTTTGACTTGAACCATCTGCACTTTGGAGGCTTGATCTTAATCCATGATCTTCCAGGACTTTCAAAACACTGTCTACTAACTTCAGGTGAGCTGCAAAGGTCTTTTCCATAATCAAGATGTCATCAATATAAACAAGCACGTTCTTTCTGGAAAAACTCTTCAGGACTTCCTGCATTTCACGTTGAAAAGCTGATGGAGCATTCCTCAAGCCGAAACTGAGTTTTCTGAAACGCCAATGGCCATGAGGTGTTGAGAATGCGGTATAGTCACGACTATCCTCTTCAATAGGCATTTGATAGTAGCCGCGGACAAGGTCTAGGGTCGTGAAGTACCTTACTCCATGGAGACTATATACCGAATCTGTAAGGTTGGCCATCGGGAACCTATCTGGCTTGGTAATTTTATTCAACTTGCGATAGTCAACGCATAACCGGATGGAACCATCCGGCTTTCTAATCGGGACTACCGGAGCACTCCATGGTGAAGTGGTAGGTTCAATAATACCAGTTCATGAAGTTCTTGACACTGATCTTCAATTACCTGTGTGATAGGTTCTGGAATCTCCTTGGACGTTGAAAAATTGGGGTTTCATCGTAGAGTTCGATGCGGTGTGGGGTCATTCTCGCTGCACCAACATCGGAATCTCCACGACTCAATACTTCCTTTCGGGATTCCAACAGGCGATGAACACTTTCCTTCTGGTCTGGGGTTAACTCATCCAGACTTATTCCTGACTGTATACGCTCTGGAGTCCAATCTTGAAGAGTTGGAGACACTTGACTCGGGCCTATATCTCCCTGCGTCGCAGTTCTACACTGGAGCACATTACTTTCATGTTCAGGTATAACGATTGTGTACATGTATCCTATTAGGTCTCCCTTTTTAATCTTTCCCAATGACTTCCCCCTTGTATACAATAAAACTGACGGTTGCTCAACATTCATGATACCTGGCACTCCATTACCTTATCACCTAAATGAGCATTCACTGCACTACCATCATAAAACCACATGCTTGCCCCTTGTGAACATGCGCAAGGACCATTCAATTCACTTTCTCTCTCCTCCACTCTACTGGCACTCGAACAGGTCCACAATCATTTCTTTGCACACTTTCAGCTGCCCAACATTTAACTTGGTATCTATGCTTCGTACACTCTGTTCCACCTGAACCCAAATACACATCCCATTTAGATCCATCCTCACAAGTTCCAGATATTCTTCGACGTGACAAATTTACTTGCAAGCCATTCTTTCTTAAAAAATCTAGACCGAGGAAAAGTGGATAATTTGTGTCCAAATGCGGGATTACCAGAAATGTACAAGGCTTCATGACGATGTTATGTAGAGAAAGTGCAATATTTATTGACCCCAGAGTGTGGCATGCAAGGTCTTTACCTATCCCACGAATGGTATACTGTCTTGGTATCCAGAACCAACCCCAACTGCTCAACCAGCCCTCCCGATATTAAACTAACTTGAGCCCCTGTGTCGATAAGACTGTTTATGATCGTGTTATTAATCACAACATCCAGTGTGAGTACATTTGCTGGCTCCAGCTCTGCAAACTTAACTCCTCGAAAATCAAGGGTAGGTAGATCAGGTTCCACAACTGGTGCCGCTTGTTCGTGGAAAATCGTTCCAGAAGCTGCAATAGGGGTCATTGGCTGTTGGCCAAGCTCCCCTGGTTTCTCTGAGCATGACTTCTCAAATCGCCCTGTGAGTCACACAACCAGGGTCTTCAGGAAAGTAGTTGCTCGGGGGGCAAATTCTGGGGTACATCTAGCTCTGGGATGGTCATCATTATCAGGGATTGTGACAATCCTTTCTAACGAGTCCCTGTCCTCGTTGGACATGCTTAGTTTTCTGACTGGGATGGTTGTTGGCCTTCATGATTTTCCATATTTTGATTTCCTGATGTCGACTTCTCAAGGGACAATACATGCCAGGGTGAGGGCCCTGACAGCAGGAACAATGATATTGTGCTGTAGGGTCAGGGGCAATGTTCCCTCTAAGGTGTGCGCGTGTGCGCGTGCACACGCATTGTGAAACCAGCGCACATAGCAAAATAAAATGCGCACAGGCTCAAGCGTATCATGAGTCACGACAGTAAATGAAGTAATTTAAAAAATTTCAGTTTAATGAATTAGACTATAAAGAACAAATTAAGAAACCGCTTGAAAGAAAATCATTTGGACATACATGCTCATGCGAATTAAAATTTACCTGAATGATGATGGATACTTAAATGATACTTAAATGAAAGGCACTTTCATTGAATGTTATTTTGATTATATTTTATTTTATTGAATTTTATTATTTTTTTATTTTATTCCTATTTTGTGAATGGATAAAATCATGTATTAATCTTGATAGTCTATTTTAAATTGCTAAATGCTAAAAATTGTTTTGAGAAATGATAACTAAATAGTCATTTTCAATTAATGTTATTTTTATTTTATTTCTTTATTTTGTTGAATTTTATTTTACTATTTTTTATTTTATTCATATTTTTAGAATGGATAAAATGTTTTCTTTTTTAAGAATATATGATATTGTAAACAGTTTTTTTAATATCCATTTAATAGTACCGTAATGATGAAGCTATCACCTTATGGAAATAATATTTATTAAGTATTTAATATTTATATATATTTAATTTTGAAGATAATAGCGCTCAGAAAAGTTTGCACAATTTTTCACCATGAATCTAAATGTATGCACAATGAAAATTTCTTGCGCACACAGACTAAAAAAAATTAGAGGGAACATTGGTCAGGGGTTGGTGTTCTCTGGGAATTTCTGGAGCAATCACGGACAAAATGGTCCAACGCGCCACACAACAAACATGCACCATTCTTCCTTCGGCAATTGGCCTCGTTATGTCCTTTTCTGGTACACCACTGACACTCCTCTTCATCTGTTGCTCCGTTGCTGGATTCCCTCTGGTCATGAGTTCTGGGTTGTCGTTGTTCCCTAGGGTTGGGCGAGGATCCTGGCATGTAACTGCTTTCCTGATTTGGTCGTTGATTTTGTGAGCGATCCTGTCCTTGCTGGTTTTCTCTTGGCCCTCCTTGCCTCTGTGAGAAAACGCTTGTCCCATTTCCATTGCTTCGTCCATGACCCGTCCTCTATTCCTACCTAGTCGTGGCTGGCTCTGAGGAACAAATCCCTGTCTGGAATATCAAGATTTTTGGAAAACTGAACAGGGACCTGCATTTGAAAGACTTCTATTGGTTCAGGTGTGGTTGGATTTCCAGATCTTTCAGTTTCTTGTAAGGCCACAAAATCCAAAATGTTGGACCAGTAGACCTTCTTATGGTGCAGAGTCTTGTTTTCTGTTATTATCCTCACTAGGTGTTGTGACAGGGCTGAGGGGACAGTCTCGAGGTACTTTCTCCTTAACTCCTTGCTGGTCTCGATGTCTTTCTGAGGGAATGCCCTTTGTGCCAATGTCTCCAATCGGACCGCATATACATCGGGAGATTCCCCTGACTTCATTTTGGCATTCTTGAATTTGGCAACCTTTCCAGTGGTCACAGTCTTCTTGATTCTCTTATGCCATGTTAACATTTTTGCCTTCATGTTGTCATATTCGATACCACAACCCCCATAAGCATGGTACAAGTCTTGAAGTTTTCCTGTCAAGTGCTTTCCTAACGTTCCTGTCCAATCTCGTCTTTCACAATTATATTTTGAGGTACAGTGGCGCTCAAACGCTTCAAGATATTCGGAAAAGGAGCGTCCACTGTTGACATTGAAGTCATCCAATTCGGGAGCATTCATGGGTGTTAGCTGCGGGACCCTATGATGATATTTTCTGGATGATGGGTATCTAGGGCGCGTTTCCTCCTTCTTGACGTTGTTTTCGTCTGATGAGCTTGACTCCTCATCATGAGACGATTTGGAACTGAGGTTATAAGCCCTGTTGAAACTGACGTCTGACCGTTTCCTTGTTCGAGGATTCTTGGACGGCTCTTTTCTGACCTCCTCCTTCTGCTCCATGTCGTTATCTGGTACGAGGTCTTCATATTCCTGAAGGGCACTCTGAAGTTCTTGTTCCTCTCTGGCTGCTTGTTTTCTCTCCAGTTGGTCCACTCGTTCTTGCCAGTATTCACTTCGACTTCGGGCCACAAGATCGTCATTTTCTTTGGACAACCGGTCATTAGGGTGACAATAAAAATCGAAAGTTGGAGTTTTTTATTGGCCATTTGTTCAATGCTGCTACTACATGAGAAAACAATGTACTGTAAATATTAGGTCATTCAGATAATATTTAAGGGTGTCTCAAGTGAGGTAAATAATTCTCCTTATAACAAAAATTAATTATTCATTACCTAGTAAAAATAAATTAATATTTTTTTTAATTAATGTAAATAAACGTTAGTTTTAGTTCATAAGGTTTAAGTGCAGGCGTACTCCAATCGTAATAAGTAAATAATATATTTACTAAATATATTCCAGGGTGTCTTTCATTCAATTGTAGACCACCCATTAATTCTTGCTTTTCCTCAAGCCATACCCCTTTTTCAATGTACCAGGCTGAGACTTCCTATGATCCTCAACAACCTGCAAGAGATGTTGGCGCTGTTCTTCATTCTTCGTAATCTTTGTATTGAAGGCCTGGATCAAGGCAATTCCCCTCTCTGCCATGTCATTGACGACTTTTAGTCCTTCAACTATAGTCAAACCAGTCTTGAAATCTTCGTCGTCCGGCCAGGTCTCTGGTTCCTTGGACAAGAAACCATCATTAATTTTTAGAAGTTCAAAGAGAAGCTTTGATCCTTTCGAGGCAAAGTCCGAGAGCTGCTTTGTTGAAATGGAAGAAAAAGCAGGTATTGGGGCTCGCTTTGGAGGATCTTCAGCAGCTTCTTTTTCGAGGATTGATCGAGCGATATTCTTTTTCGTCGTTGCATTGATACCTTTATCAAAGAGTGCGAGACCAATCAAGTACTCGCTGAGGTACCATAAGTGACGACCGAGGACACTAAGGCAGGATGCTGAGATCTTTTCATCGTGGTACTTTGCTAGGTTTTGAAGAAGCTTCAAATCGTTCGCGGGAGCAGATGAAGGACTGCTAGCCGTGAACCACGCGCTGACATATAACTCCAGGGCAAAAAATACAAATCGTTTTAAGCCAGACATTTCACGAGTTGTAAGTCTGAACTGATGGGAAAGCAGCAGGATTTTTAATGAATAAATTACTTTTGCCATCCAACGTGCTCGGTGAAGTGCTCCAGGTTGCCGAAACCTAAAGTTAGGTAAATTACTTCCAAGGATTGTAATCGACAACTCCAAGAATTCACGGTAATCATCCCTCGGCTGATGTTTTGTGTCAGATATAGATTCCAGCAAGCGATCAGTTCTTCTCGATTCTCATTCAGACTCGATGGAAGGTCTGACAGGGTCTTGTACTTATCTTGGCAAATTGTATTGCTACGGTGGCGGCGTTGGCCGTAGTCCCCAAGTATCTGTGTTTCCAACCACCCAGCACCTTTTCACGTTTCTGGGTTCGGAACAGTCAAGAGACTGGGCAAAGATGTAATCTCCTCTGGTATCTAGGAAGGCCTCTCTGGTCAGTGGTTTATTTCCAGATTATTCAGGTCCGACTCGCACATTAACTGTAAAGGACTTCCCCTAGTGCAGGTGTCTCAATCTGACTCTCCACTGAGTAAGAGACCCAACTGCTCAGGGTCCAAGAAAGGGCTAGAATTCAAAGGTAGACCTAATAGAAGTAAACTACTTGTGTTTTTCTCTTTATTATATCTGAAATAAACAACTATTCAGTGTTACAGTATAAACATAACAAAAGGACTGGCAATGCGTCGCACTTGACAAAACACCTGGAGCCCCAATAACCCTTAGTGAGATTTGGCAGAAAGGATAGAAAACAAGTGGGAGACAAGTACCGAAATGACTTGCACAGAATGTTAACCCTTGTCCCAGCTTAACTACCCTCCAAACTTGACCCCCCCTTTTATGACCTGAGTTCCAATTCCTTTATTGGCTGGCTAGTTAGTAGGGTTAGGGTCACAGGCCTGATTTCAGGGCAGATCCAGTGGCCAACAGTGGTTGACACGAACTGCGTAGCTCCCACTGGATGGGACCCACAATCCAAGCCTGATGAATCCGGACCACGTGAGTTGAATCCCAACTGGTTGCCTAGACAACACAAGATTATTAGTTACATGCATCTAGCACCATTAATCACAATAATAACAACATAACAGGCAATTAACCACAAACATTAACTGGAATCATGACTTCATAATTGATCACTGGAAAACATAATTTACTCATGAAATCAAAGCACATAAATAATAAATAACCACCATACAAAATAATACTACAAACATTGACAATTATGGCAAACCTATCTCACATGAGTTAATCAACCTATAATCATTGCCAAACAAGCATGGGCAAAAACCTAACTCTGGAATAATATGACTGGTGACCTATAATAATGATAATTGGTTCTCTAGCTAGTTACATGACAAGGTGGCAAACCTATCTATACTGTCAGTCAGTTTCAACAACCTATATGTATGTCTACCCTTAATAATAATAATTAACCATGATAATGATGGTGAAATACAAATGAACTCTAGCCAAGGATTACAGAAACTCCTACCTTTAAAGGCTTTCCACACTTCCTTGGCTTCTGACAGGATGTCCGTATTAATGGTCTATTCAGGTTTCATAACCTTAATTCTAATTACCATTAATGGTTTCCTAACTAAACTCCTGTGGGGAAAGAAAAACTTGTGAGGGGACCCAGATCGGACTTGAAAATTAGGGTGAAGTTTTTTTTGTGAAAAACTCCACAACCCCCAAAAAGGGGAATTTGAAAATCAAGGGGGGTTGGGAGAAACTTCACAACCCCCACATTCCTTCCCCCTAAGAAAAAACCCCTCTCACAATTCTTTCCTCCTTCATGGTCCCTAACAGGATAATGCATCGCTTGACAATCTAAACATGGGAGTATACATTATAAAAGTTATTGCATCAAAACCATGCTGACCCTCCCAGTTAGCTAACCTACACTTACATTAAAACTCATTAGTACCGCAAATTATTACAGACTTATCTAATAACAATTGCTTTACTCAAACTGGCCAATTATAACAGAGGGAAAAACCATTTCATAACTAGGTCAACTTAGCCAAATGCCCAAATCTCATTATTACAGTAATCCATTTGGTACCACTAACATTGTACATTAATTCCCAATATGTACATGCTAAATACTGGCAGTTTTTTTTTTTTTTTTTTTTTTTTTTAAGCACCACTTTTGTTTCACTTAATCTACACATTGTTCACTGGTATCACCTCCTTGCTTCTGGCACAACCTACAGTTTCTACTACCCAGAAATCCTCCAACCCCCTTTTGGGTCACAACATTCACTGTGTTTTTCTTGCTTGATTCACTTCACTGCCTCTATTTCCCTTGACCCTGGATCAAGAGACCAGGACCCATAAATTTGACTGTAGTGTTCTTCCCACACTATACCATGGGGAAAATCTGGCTATTAACCCCTTTGTTCCTCCACCACTTCAGCCAGGTGTATTCACTCAAATCCTCTGGGAATTCAAGTTGGGAGTTTTTTTTTTTTTTTTTTTTTTTTTTTTTTTTTTCTGTACTCAAGGGTCTGTGGTTGTACATTTGGTAATTCTGCAGGATTTCCACAGGAGCGTGTGAATGGCCGGTTGAGCACTGACTGGGGTAAGTTAAGTTTCTCTGATCGTGAAGTTGTGGTCTCAGCTTGGAAATGACGATGATGGCTAGTCCAGGCACAAACCTTCTGTCTATACTCATTTAGTATCTCCTGACATGTGGTGAATCCTGACTGCACAGGGCTAAAACTAACATGGCAAGACTGAGATTGAGGGACTTGAGGTGAGCCAGGCATGGAATCAGTGAACCCAAGGAACGAATTCTCCAGAGTACTCAATGCATCATTAGCTACATCTAGCGACTGTTGTACAAGTCTCAATGATTGCTGGGCCAATTTTAATCCATCCAATGGAGCATCATCTTCCAGTGTGTCCAGATATTCATGCGAATCTGTCACATTACCCTGGACCTCAGTTTCCCAGACTCATTTTCAGAACCAGCACCCCACAACTGATTTTCTTGAAAGGGGGGTATGGTTTGGGGACTCATGAGGCAAGACTCACTCATGGGAGTACTGGTGAAAATTGATTCTAATGACCCTACCAAAATCGGAGAATTCTCATAACCAAGTGAAGGTATATCATTACCTTCTGACTCCTGCATAGTTCGAAAAACTTGCTCCCCCACTGGAAATGCCCCGGCCTGAATCTCCTCAACGGGTGTCTGAAAATCTGTCTCCCCCGAATGCTGAGTAATTGGAGGCACATCTCCACAGTTTAGCTCCACTGGCGGACACCCTTCCATTCCAGCAGTTGTCTCAGCACTAAAATTACTAGTCCCATCATACTCCCAATACTCTACCAAAGGGTCTCTCCAGGTAATACTTTGTCGCGCATTCAGGAGTGTATTCAACCGGTGATATTTCTCTGAAGAAGAGTGTTCCTCATCTGTATCCGAAGCACTGGTCCCAACACTGGAGTTCCCCATGAAAGCTACCCGGGATTCCACTTCAGGGGTACCAAAGCCCTCAAAGGAATATTCAGGGCCATCATCTAAAGTGGTGCCACCCCTATGCCAGGGAAAGGGTATGCGTGCGGCACTTGATGGTAAGTCCGGGATCCAGGTCTCAGGCATCTCAGGTACTTTCTGCAATTCCTGTTCCCTCCTATGCTTCTGTAGATATTTTGGGGGTTCATGCCAGGCCTTCAAATGGGTATGATGAGCTTTTATAACTCGGGGGGTGCCCTCAACAGTTGATGTGGTCAATTCATAGGATACTCCATTACTGTGTACTTGACTAACCTTGTAAGGCCCAGTATACTTGGGGGAGAACTTCCGTGAGGTGCTCCGGTCACTGGTAATGATCTTCTTGACTACTTTCTGGCCAACCTGGAAGGGTGCAAACCGTGGATGGCCCTCCTTCCATATTCTCGCAATTGAGGGGGAACAACTACAGTAGCAATATTCTGGTGACGTTGTTCCAAGAGACAGTCCGCAGGGGTGGTCTTTATTTCAGCATGGAAGGTATTGTTATAGGTAATCACAGCTGTTACCAGATTTGTATCCCATTCCACTCCTGTTTGTCCCAAGCTCCTCAAGAACTCTCCAATTGTTCTATTTACACGTTCAACAGCACCATTGCTAGCAGGCTTAAGTGGACTAGTATAAACATGCATAATCCCATAGCGATCAAGGAACTCTTGGAACTCCTCCGAACGGAATTCAGGTCCATTGTCTGTCAGGAGCCTCCGAGGAATTCTTAACAAGTTGGGGAATATATCATGCTCCATCAACTGGATAATGGTAGATGACCTTTTTGTTCTTAATGGGCGAGCCACAACCCACTTGCTAAAATGGTCAACCATCACCAGACAACCAAGGTACCCTAGCTGGGTGCGTGGGAAAACCACAATATCAGCAGCCACTAATTCAAAAGGATGTTCAGTTTTTATCTTCAAGGTTGGTGGGATGATAGGCTGACTAGCTACTTTATACAACTGACAGGTTTCACAGGTAATACAGATGTCACTAGCTACTTTATACAAATCCGGGTGCCACACAAACAGTCGCAACGCTTCCACCAACTTATTACGCCCAATATGTGCCATTTCCATGTGGAAACTGAGGGCCATATCCACGAGCAATGTGGAAGGTACTACACAGCTAATATACCCAGTCCTACTTTGATGTACTATCACCCCACTCCTTAACTGTAATTCCCGCCAGTTCCGCTTAAACGGCCTCAAGGCAGGTTTTCCCTCTGGTAGGGGCTTTGACTGGGCCAATAGCCCATGCACCTGTCGCAACAATCGGTTCCGTTTTTGCATTAGAATCACTGATTCTGAGTCAAGCAACTCTCGGTTCACTATCCACTTCTTGCCTTCCTCAAATACTGAACCCAACTCTGGCTCCTCTGCTTCGATGTCTGGTACCTCTTCCTCCATGCATGCTGCCTCCTCTAGCGCCTCTACTCCAAAACATTCCACTAACTCTGGGTCTCCATATGACCATGCAGCTACATCAAACTTCATTTCAATGTCAGCCATAATTAGATAGTTTGAACCTAACAAGAAACAGTACGGGAGACTATTCTCTGGGGCTACTGCAAAAGGTAGTTGGATCTTTTCATCTCTACCCTGAATAGTCAATTTTACTAGTCCTTGACAGGGTACCAATTTCACACCAATCCCAGTCAAGATTATCTGGCAAGGCTGTACTGATACTTCTTCCTCTTCTCTCGCTTTTAAACTCTTGACCACTGACTCGGATACTAAGCTAATCTCTGCTCCTGAATCCAACATAGCACAGTAATTGACTGCACCCAACTGTACCCAAGTCCAAGCAACGGGTCCTCCCTGGTGTCCACAAGTGACCCTTTCACCCCTGGCTTCCCGATCTGGATTCTGCAGTAACAAATTCCCTTCACACTGCTCTATCACTTTTTCCCGCTACCTCCTGGCCAGTTTCCTGCTCCATAGTGTCCACCTGTTCCACCATCAACTCTGCTGGCTCAGCAAACCACTTGTGTGCTATCAGTGGATTGTAATGTACTCCAGATATACACTGCAAATGGACCCTTCTTTCTGGGGTATCAGGGACAGTTACATCCATAACGTACACAACTGGCTTTACACCATAGTGAACCCAAACCCTCAAGGAATAACAATGGCTTGCGGCTAACAGTACTTCTGGAGTTACCAACACTCCAGGTTGTCTCATCATCTTCAGGTCTTTTATGCGGCGGGCATTATTTGACAAGCGATACCTCTTGGGAAAGGTGATCAATTCATCCATCAGCTCTCTCCGTAATTCCAATGGGTGTTGTGGAGGATTCCAAGGTGGCCCATGCTCGTAATGATGATCCTGCAACACTTGTACTAGGCTAATAAACAACGAATCACCACCTCCATCAACTTTCATGAGTACTCGCAGTCCAGGTGGTAAGCGATTAGTGAGGGGTTCTGTCATCTCCGTTGGTCACTCCCAGCAGGTGGTATTCGTGACAATGCATCTGCAGCTCCATTCTCAGTCCCAGGGCGATACCGAATTTCAAACTCAAAGTCAGCGAGATCTTCATAAGTTCGGGCCAATCTACTATCAACAATCTTCATGTTGCTCAGGTATTCTAATGGTTGATGGTCTGTATACAGTACAAAAGGCACACCATATAGAAATGGGCGAAATGTCTTCACACCCCATCTTAGGGCTGCCAACTCCCGTTCTATAACTGAGTACATTCTCTGGGCCTTGGAAAAGGTCATTGATGCATAAGCAATCACCTTAAAATCACCATTCTGTTGTTGTCCCAAACAAGCACCAGCGCCAACCCCGGAAGCATCCACATACAGTTCCAATTTTTCAGCTTCAGGTCTGTAATCTGGATAGGACAGTTGCACTTCCTTAACCAAGGCCTCTTTCACTGTTGTAAAAGCCTTGTCCATCTCCAGTGTCCATTTCAATTTTTCTCTTGATCTACCTCCAGTTAAATGAGACAAAGAACTGGTTATCACTGAACAATCTGGTACAAACTTTCTCTGGAAATTCACTAAACCCAGAAATTCCCTCATCTGTCGAACAGTTTCTGGTTTTGGGAACTCGTGCACTTTCTGCATATATTCAGGGGATTTCCGCAAACCTTCTCTCCCAACCAAGTGTCCCAAAAATGCAACCTCAGGTTGGAACCATTGACATTTCACAGGTTTGACCTTTATGCCAGACTTCTCCAGAGTATACAGGACTTTATCTACCAGTTGAAGATGTTCTTCGAACGACTCGCCCATTATTAGGATATCATCAATGTAGATGATAACTCTACTTCTTGGAAAACCATGTAACACTTCTTGTACCATCCGTTGGAAACTAGCAGGAGCATTCTTTAATCCAAAACTCAGTCGCTTAAACTGCCAATGCCCTCTGGTGGTTGAAAAAGCAGTGCTCTCTTGGCTCTCTTCGGCAATTGGCATTTGATAATAACCTCGGACCATGTCCAGGGAAGTGAAGTAACAGGTTCCATGAAGACTAAAAACTGCATCCGTTAAGTTGGGCATTGGAAATCGGTCTGGTATGGTCACTTCATTCAATTTTCGATAGTCCACACACATTCTAATTGAGCCATCCTTCTTCCGGATAGGGACAACAGGTGAACTCCATGGGGAAATGCTAGGTTCTATGATATCAAGCAACAGTAATTCCTGGCACTGGGCTTCCACCGCTTCTGCGACTGGTTCTGGGAATCTACGGGGTCGTTGTCGGATAGGGGTATCGTTATACAACTCTATCCGGTGTGGTACACAATTCACAAAACCTACATCATCATCCCCTTGACTCAACACTTTCTCCCGGCGCGCCAACATTTGTAAGACCTTCTCCCTCTCTTCGAACTTCAACTCGGGTGACATGGTTATTTCAGTCCGTAGGCGTTCTTCGGTCCAGCCTGGTTGTTCAGCTTGGGCTCCAGTCATGAACGCCTCAATTCTCTCACTTTCAGCTACTGTAAAGTCCAGTTCTTCTTCATAGACTATTGATCTTATAGTCCCTATCCGGTCACCCGCCTTGATTCTCTGGGCTTCTGGGGTCAACTTCATTACCAACACTTCTGTCATCCCAGCCAATCCATCCACTAACCCAGGGTGACCATACACTTTCCCCTGGAGTCGGGAATCTCCATCATCATCCTCAAAACAGTACTCCAGTCTTCCTTCACCTTCGATTTCATTCAAGCAAGGAAACTGTACAGGAACTCTGTGATATTTGCAGGTACTTAATTTCACATCGGCTGATGCATAACAGGAAACATTCCGGATCACCCTTCTACATGGCGCATTCTCACTCCTCAAGTAAATTTCCTCCATATGCCCATCTTTATAAGCTCGTGTTATCCTTTTCCTTTTCACATTAACTCGGAGACTGTTTTCAACAAGAAAATTCATTCCCAATACAACTGGGAACTTCAACCTTTTTACCACTGCAAACAGAACAGGCTCCATTTCCACTCCATGAATCGATAACCCCAGCGTAATCACCCCCAGTGGTTTAATATGGTTGTTCACTCCAATCCCTCGAATCCTCAAGTTACAGCTCTGCATCTCTGGAGTTAACTCCAGTTCCTCTACCACTGAGTGATCCAAGATTCCAACTGTAGCTCCGGAATCAAGTACTGCCAAGTAGTTCTCCGAATGTTCAAACCGTATATCCACCTTCAGTAAAGATTGAGGCGCTAACTGTCCAGTCATCTCCTCATCCAACCCATCAGTGTCAAAGACATTACTATTTATCAAATACGTTTCGGGAGCATCAGCTTCGGGTTCATTATTCTGGTCAGGGGGTTGCTCCCTATCAGACTCTTCAGGAATATTTACACTCTCATCCAGACCAAATGGACCTGGATACCCTAGGTTATTACTAGCAGGCTCGCAACTAACGGGGGACCTATCAGGACAATCAGTACCAGGATTTACAATCAATGATTCATTCCTCCCACCAAAAGATGGGAAAAGCTCTGTTGCCTCATATCTCTGGGGGACAAAAGGAACTGCACTCGCATTCATTCTCACAGGCAAAACTGGGTTGACACACACTGGATCTCCCCCCATCTGTACTTCACCCATAAATTCTTGTTCTGGTATTGGGCCACTAGTTAGGGGCACTATTCGTCCTGCTAGGAGCTCTGGGGGTTCCCCTCTGGCCTCAGAGCTTACTGGTTTAAAGGGCGCAGTTCTTGATTGGCTCA
The DNA here is from genome assembly GCA_023014485.1 of Bathynomus jamesi. Classification (NCBI taxonomy): domain Eukaryota; kingdom Metazoa; phylum Arthropoda; class Malacostraca; order Isopoda; family Cirolanidae; genus Bathynomus; species Bathynomus jamesi. The sequence goes on from JAJOZX010007153.1 coordinate 125,109, forward strand.
GTCCCTCGTGGGCTGGTCTGGTTAGGCCCAGGAACTGGTTCCCTTGAGATGGTAGGACTCGGTGCTCTTGAACTGGGCCTACTCTGCTGGCGTGATCGCTGGCTATGACCATACCCATTAGGTGGGTAAGGGCATCGTGACACCCAATGATCCCGCTCACCACACCGCAAACACACTCCTAAACGCCGACGACAATCCCGTTCCAGGTGACCTCTCCTTCCACAGTAATTACAGTTCACCCAGGGACGATCAGATGGTGGTGGTGGAGGGGTGGTTAGATGGCTGGCTGGTCCTGAACCCTGCTGCCAGGCCCGCAACTGAGGGTGAGACTGGTGATTTTGTTGGTTTGGGTTCCTTTGGGGCTGACCTTGATCACTAACTGACCTTGTATTCTGGCCACCTGGTGGTGGTTGGAGTACCAAAGGGGACATTCCTATGTTCCAGGCCTCCTGCAGGCTGGGGAGAGGTCTAGATAAGGCTAAAGATTTCCCTGAAGGTTCCCTCTCACTAGCTGCCAATTCTCTCACTGCTGGCCAATTCAACTGGGTCCCAGCTCCACGCGTCAATCGTGCCGTGGCCAGGGCAACTTCAATCTTCACGGAAAATGCATCTGGAACAGTGCTAAGAAATTTTGAAATCAGTTCTCGGCAATTATCCACTTCTACTTCGGGCATTGCAGCCATCCACACAGTTTCTAACCTGGTTGCATACTGGTATAAGGTCTCACTGGGTCGTAATTGAGCATTAGTAAATGCCTCTCGCTTGTCTCTTGTCACGGTAGAATGGAGTTCTCTGTAGTAAGTCTGCAGTCTCTTCCTGACAACTCCGTATGGCATCCCTGGTCGGTCAATTAAATCAAAACCCCCTCTCATCTTCCCATAAGACACTCTCGCAATGCCGCTTTCCAGTAGTTGTGTCCTCCTGCTACTGTATTGTCAGCATAATCCTCAAACTCCTTCCTAAATTCTTCGAATGTTCTCCCATCTGATATATCAAATGGCAATGGTTGAGGAAAGCGGCGCCCATCTAGTTTCTCTAGAGCTTTAGCAAGGCGTTCCAGGAGCTGCTCTGTTGCCAATGTTGGCAGTGGTTGGCTGGGTGGGTGGGGCCCCTTTCTTGCGGTAAATGTCCCTGGTTCATCCTCCCCATTTGTCTCCCCAAGCTCTCGGTGAAACTTCATAGGAGGTCTCCGGTTGACTGTTGGTCTGGGCTGGCTTTCTGAAGCCTGAAAGGTAGGGGGTGATTTGGCCCACCTTTGGGCTCCTGGTAGTCGGTTCAGGTCTTCGGCTTCTGTCCCAATGAATCACTCTCCTGGGAGGGACCCATCATTCTCTCTTCTCCCAGTTCATAGCAGGGCCATTGGCTCCATCGTCTATTCGAAACCTGGGCTGTTCAGGGCTGCTCACTTGTTCTAACCAGGTGGCTACTGTCAATGCCACTCTTCTGAGAGCATACACATCCTGGTCAGAAGTTGTACCCGCAGTAGTAGACCGGTAATTCACGAGTTGATCCTCAATATCTCTCAGTGGGGATTGGGTGGCGGATGCCACTACCCCCTCACCAAGCTGTCCACTAACTTCTCAGCAACCTCAATACTCTGGGTCATCTCTGGGTTCGACATTCTCCCCTGTTCCCCTTTTTAAACTTTACTATCTTCAACCAATCTCTCAACTAATCCCGCTGGGGATGCCAAAAAGTATGCTACGGTGGCGGCGTAGGCCGTAGTCCCCAGTATCTGTGTTTCCAACCACCCAGCACCTTTTACGTTTCTGGGTTCGGAACAGTCAAGAGACTGGGCAAAGATGTAATCTCCTCTGGTATCTAGGAAGGCCTCTCTGGTCAGTGGTTTATTTCCAGATTATTCAGGTCCGACTCGCACATTAACTGTAAAGGACTTCCCCTAGTGCAGGTGTCTCAATCTGACTCTCCACTGAGTAAGAGACCCAACCGCTCAGGGTCCAAGAAAGGGCTAGAATTCAAAGGTAGACCTAATAGAAGTAAACTACTTGGTTTTTCTCTTTATTATATCTGAAATAAACAACTATTCAGTGTGACAGTATAAACATAACAAAAGGACTGGCAATGCACGCACTTGACAAAACACCTGGAGCCCCAATAACCCTTAGTGAGATTTGGCAGAAAGGATAGAAACAAGTGGGAGAAAGTACCGGAAATGACTTGCACAGAATGTTAACCCTTGTCCCAGCTTAACTACCCTCCAAACTTGACCCCCCCTTTTATGACCTGAGTTCCAATTCCTTTATTGGCTGGCTAGTTAGTAGGGTTAGGGTCACAGGCCTGATTTCAGGGCAGATCCAGTGGCCAACAGTGGTTGACACAAACTGCGTAGCTCCCACTGGATGGGACCCACAATCCAAGCCTGATGAATCCGGACCACGTGAGTTGAATCCCAAACAGGTTGCCTAGACAACACAAGATTATTAGTTACATGCATCTAGCACCATTAATCACAATAATAACAACATAACAGGCAATTAACCACAAACATTAACTGGAATCATGACTTCATAATTGATCACTGGAAAACATAATTTACTCATGAAATCAAAGCACATAAATAATAAATAACCACCATACAAAATAATAACTACAAACATTGACAATTATGGCAAACCTATCTCACATGAGTTAATCAACCTATAATCATTGCCAAACAAGCATGGGCAAAAACCTAACTCTGGAATAATATGACTGGTGACTAGTGATGTGAGTCGTTTTTTATTGTCTCATTTTTTTTGTTTTTTTTGTCGTTTTTTTTGTTTAAAACGAAGATAGTCTGTTTTTTTTGTTTTTTTTGTTTTTTATTGTTTTAAACTTATTCCATATTTTTCTTCCTTTAATCTAATAAGTATATTAGTATTACCTATAATTTACTATACTACCATGCTTATACGGTTATACCTAGTATATGTATATAGTCATCTTTTAGAAAAACTGAATCACACAAAAAGTATATAATAGAAAGGAAAAACAAACCCTCATTTTTTATATGTATATACCTATATTTTTTAACTAGAACATAAAACATTCTTCCTCATTTCAAACAATACATAATTGTGATTGGCAAGAGTACCAGTATATATATTCCAGATCGAAAAAAAAAATATTCACCTTTTTTTGAACCTTTTTGTTAACCTAATGTTGGTTAACCTTCATTTCCATGGAAGAATCATCACTAGATTGGGTAGAGCATATATGCTAGTTTCAATATCACAGGTACTGGTATAATATCCATAATACTGGTATAAAACAATAGATATAATTGTGATTGGCAAGAATACCAGTGTATATATATATATATATATATATATATATATATATATATATATATATATTCCAAATAGAAAAATAAAAAAAATATAAATATTCATCTCTTTAACCTTTGTGTTAACCTAATGCTGTTTAACTTTCATTATCTGATTCTATTTCCATTGAAGAATCATTATCACTAGATTGATTAAAGCAAATAGTTTCAATATCACAGGTACTGGTATTTATTGCAGATTTGGATGTTGACGAAGCCAATGTAGCACCATGTTTTACTTCACTTTCTTGGAATTTTGCATTTTGGGATATAAATACTAGCTTTGCTGCTCTGTCTGTGCTTAATTGGTTTCTTTTGGCTGTATGGATATTACTGTATGTGCTAAATGATCTCGGAGGTAATGAAAGGGTGAAATAGAGGTGTATGAGTTTGTGTAGGTATATATGTGAGTATGCATGCGTATGTATCTGGAATTCTGGATGTATGCATGTGTATGGGGTATACAATAGATATAAATGTGTATATAAGTATTTATGTATATATTGGTATATATGTATATGGGTGTATGTGTATGTATATATATATATATATGGATGGTCTCGTGGGGGGGGGGGGGGAATATGTCATCGCGGGTCTAAAGGAATGGATGGGAGAGTCCTGGAAAGGTTGGACAATGGGCAGTCAGCTCCCAGCCAGTGTTCTCACAAGTTTAATGGATCTCAAGATACAAGACTTTCAGTGCAAGAAAGAGGCCAGTTTTTTCTGTAAATAGGCTGAAAAGGACATTCTATACTGGTACCATATGGCCTATTTTATTATTTATTATTTATTTTTATAATATATATCATTGCAAAAGTATACCTTATAATTAAATTGGCAATATCTATATTAATTATTAAAAAAACAAAAAAAAACAAAAAAAAAAAAAAAAAAAACAAAAAACAAAAAAAAACGTTTTTTTTACATCACTACTGGTGACCTATAATAATGATAATTGGTTCTCTAGCTAGTTACATGACAAGGTGGCAAACCTATCTATACTGTCAGTCAGTTTCAACAACCTATATGTATGTCTACCCTTAATAATAATAATTAACCATGATAATGATGGTGAAATACAAATGAACTCTAGCCAAGGATTACAGAAACTCCTACCTTTAAAGGCTTTCCACACTTCCTTGGCTTCTGACAGGATGTCCGTATTAATGGTCTATTCAGGTTTCATAACCTTAATTCTAATTACCATTAATGGTTTCCTAACTAAACTCCTGTGGGGAAAGAAAAACTTGTGAGGGGACCCAGATCGGACTTGAAAATTAGGGTGAAGTTTTTTTTGTGAAAAACTCCACAACCCCCAAAAAGGGGAATTTGAAAATCAAGGGGGGGTTGTGAGAAACTTCACAACCCCCACAGTATTCCACGTCTCTTTGAAGCGGGAGAATAGGAGGCTATCTGGACCAGATGATGGTCCCATGCATTCCATGTACGCCTTCTCAACGACATGTTCTAGGATGTGATGGCGACATGCAAGGTATAAGAGTCGGCGGCCGAGTTTCTGCTCCAAAATTACGCATGCCCCAGACAAGTAACCAGTATTTGAAGCTGTAGTGTCAAAGCTCATAGCTGATACCTTTTCTGACACATTCCATTCTTTGAGCGCAGCATGTACCACCGAGACGATGACCTCACCCGTTCCTGATGTCAGCTTAGGTACACCCAAGAGCTTCTCGGTATCAACTCCGGTTACGAAAATGGCTAGTCGGTCACACCGACCACCTTCATCGTCTGGTAGAATTTTTCCGTCCCAGTGAACAGTGAGCACTTCGTTGGGTGTGAACCTTTGTTTAATCTTTTCTGCCGTCGCCGAACGGAGCTTTTCTCGTGATTTTCTAATGGTTTCATAGTTGAGCGCGAGTTTTTGTGAGTTATGGCCGAGGCTTCTAGCCGTAGCGTCGATAATCCGGTGTGCTGAACGATGACTGATTCCTGTGCGATCCAATGTACTTGCCAATTCGGGAGTGATGACTTGAATAGTGCCACGAGCATAACACTTGCGTTTTTCAGGAGAGGCGGGCGGTGAGTCTTCAGATGATGTATATATATTTATATACTCGTATATATATTATCATAGGAAATCAAATTCAGTTCCAAATTTATATAATTTAAACATCAAACTATGCCAACAATTAATGAAACTTTTCTAGAACAATTTCCAATAATAATATAATCAATGTATCAAAATAAAAAATATTACCTTAGATATCTTAAAAGAATCGGGAGAGAACTTCTAAGCGTTGTTTTCAGTCAGGCAGTCGTATGCAAAATGAACTTGAAGCACCAAAAGCTGATCATCCAAAGATTGATACACATCATATTATTTAACGATTTATTTATGAAAATTTTAATTTAATGAAATAAATTAATCGATTTGCATAATCTATAGTATGAAATAAAGGAAACAATTCTATTAAATTATATAATACACTTGCATTCTCGAAACATTTTTGTTTTTGAAGCGTTGTCGAAACTCGTTCATTCTTGAAATTTCTTCCGCGCGACAGTTTCATTCATGTGACTCGAGGCACCCCTAAATGCTTTCCGAATTCCATGAGATTTCGTCTACGGTGTTTTCTCATAGGGTGGCAGCATTGGACAAATGGCCGGCAAATTTTTTTGAATTTCAAATTTTATCCCTATAAGAAGTTGTCACCCTACCGGTCATACTTCCTTTTCCAGACTGTTTCAAAGTCCACCAACCACTGCGTCCAGTTCTGCTCTGATTCTAGAGCTTGTTGTTTCTGCTCCTTGACCAGGTCAACAAGTTGGGCAACCTGGGTCTTGAGCTCAACTAAATCTGACATTTTTTTTTGTTTTTTTTTTCTTCTGTGCTAAGCCGAAGCCGTCAACGTTGGGTGCCTCCCGTTCCCGGGTCTGGGCACCAAAAATGTTGTGGTGGGGTTATCCAGTAAAACAATGAAGGTCCGAATCAATTTGAACCACCCGACATTATTTTCATTCATGCAATTATTTTCTACCGGTACGGGGAGAAGACTTACTTCAAAACCAAACACCCGAAGACGCCTCGTTGGCTGAGGGAGGACGGACGCCTAATAATCCCTGATGCAGTAAACTTTCCCGGAGTCTCGTTGATCCCGACGCGACCCTCCAGGCGTGATCTCGTTATCCTCAGAACAGAGAAACAATGCGATTAGTTAAGTGTCCCAATGCCCACCGGACTGACCCAACCTCAGGACCTCCCAATATTCCACGAAAAATGAAACAAAAATGCTCACCACATTCCCGATGACAATGCCGTAGCCAATCAAACTGTAACCTCAACGAGTTGGAAGAAAAACAGACTAGAGGAAAAACCATGAACAATTTTTATTGATGGGAAAGGGGAAGTTACATTCTATACAACACATGAAAGGGAGGAAAAAGTCAGAGACACGGGGGTTAGGCAGTGTGAAGCAAAGACGTTAGAGTAAGCGGGCAGACAAGCAATAAGATATATATTTTGCAAATGTACACGCAGTGTCAATCGCAAGAGCACATATTAATATATAGGTTAACACATGGTCACGAACAACTGGACTTAGGCAAAGCAAGCAATCTATCTTCGCATTACAATGGTCAAGACAGGCTCCTTCGGGTTACAATAAGGATGAATCAAGAAACAATGATGAGTTGCTTCCTGATTCCTTATCTTGAAACTTAAATGTCCTTTTTAAGGTTTTTGTTCACATACAATATTTATACCCTAGATAACCCTGACTAGGCTAAATGGAAAGGAGGGCAAGGTGTTATTTATACCTGGCCTTAACTGATGTGCAGGCACCACCACTTAAACTTTCAGAATGTTCTGGGACGATTGTTCGAGTTCAAGAAGTCAAACGCATTAGATGAATGTCATTTAATTTCTGTCTTTCTTAACTTCTAGCTTCAGCAACAGACATTACCCGTATAACCAGTCACACTGTGCACTTTGTTTGTTGGCCTGTTCAGATCGTCAATCCTACCAATTTCAGGACCCATACCGTGATTGACATTTTTCTCACGTTGGTCCGGAAAGTCCAAAAAATAAAGTCAAGATAATTTAAGCAATAGGTTTAGGACTTCTAAAAAAAAAAACCCTTTTGTTTTTTTTTTTTGTTGATAACATTAAACCACAATTCTGACGCTAGATTCTATGGGTCTAGATTTTATGGGGGTTATGGCATTCAAACCTGTATGGGAGAGAAAGAAATGAAGGTTGATAATCAGTGGTCCCTACTACATCGGTGCATGATTGTACATGTAGTGGCAAGGGTGTTGTGGGTTAGTTGTCGCTGCTGCCATGAATTGTGTTCCCCTCATGTCTAAATGTTCCCTAACTTTCAGTATTTTTGTTTCTGTGTGCAGGTGTTCTATTGGTGGTGTTTGAGTGCATCCTGTAATGATATGAAGTGTGTTGTTTTGTATTGTCTGTAAGGTGTTTATTTGTGTGTTTGAGATAATGGGTGCCCAGCATGGGCTAGCATAGTCCATAACTGAGTGAATATATTGTTTGTATATGAGTGATGTTGTTTCCTGCTGGTGTCCAAAGTTTGTGCCTGTTAGTACCCTAAGCGTGTTAAGTCTTGACGTACATTTGTTTTTAATATCCTGATGTGGTTTGCAAAAGATAATGATGTGTTGTATGTGACCCCAAGTATTTTGGTCCTGTGATTGTGTGGAATGTTGATGTTGTTTAGTGTAAGCTGTGGAATTACCTGGTGTTCTTTTGTGTTGCTTGTAAGCAAGGTGATGGTTGATTTTGTGGGTGCTACTTTGAGTCTATTGTGTGTGAGCCAGTCTTGTATACTGTTTATGTATGTTTGTAGGTTATTTGTAGCGGTGTCGATGTTGTTGTGGGTGGATGTTAGAGTGATGTCATCTGCATATGATGACAAGGTAAGCTTGTTATCTATGGGTGTTGGAATGTCATGCATGTATAAGTTGAAGAGTGTTGGTGAGAGAACAGAGCCTTGAGGGACCCCGTTCGGAAAAAGCTTGTTTTTGGATGACTTGCCATTAAATGTGACATGTGAGTATCTTCCTGAAAGATAGTTGCTCAGCCACCTTTTGGTGTTATTGTGCAGGTTTGTGTTGAGTATTTTGTTTATTTTGTATTTTGTTTTTTTATATTTTTGTAAAGTAGCTACAGTGTGTTTTTATAATTGTCACTTTCAAAAAGTGATTGAGAATCAGTCCATTAACTTGCATTCATGACTGGATTTTTTTTTTTTAAGGTATGTAACATGTTCTAATTGGTCCTGTTGCAGAATTATACAGGGTGTTTCACAACTGGTCTGCCATACTTTGAGGATGATATTGAGTAAAAAAGGTTAATACAACATAGGTGCTCTTTCCAGCCATTGTGGAGCTATGGATGTTTTAAGGTGCACAGAAAAAAAATAAACAAGAATATTAATCTAATGTATTTATTGGTTGTGCTGGTCCAACATCGTGGCCCCCACAAGATATCTGGACCTAACCCTGTTAGATTTCTTTTTATAGGGCCTTATGAGAGATGAACTCTTGCGTTGGATTATGAATGCCACTGCTTACATATGAGAACACCCCAAAATGATTCAATGGGTAGTGGTCTCTTGTTTGGAATGAGCAAGGCTGTGCATTGAAAACTGAGGTGGACATTTTGAACATTTATAAGAAATATCTCAAAAAATGCAGCAATAAATACATCAGATTAATACTCAAGATTGTTTATTTTTTCTGTGCACCTTAAAACATTCATAGCTCCGCAATGGTTGGAAATAGCACCTATGTTTTATTAACTTTTTTTACTCAAAATCACCCCCCAAACACCCCACAAAGTATGGCAGACTGGTTGTGAAACACCCTGTATAATGAATCCATCCAGTTCAATTTCTTATCACAGCATCCAGTATTTCGTTAGAAATGGAGCATGGTTAACATTCAGTCACTGCTTTAGGAGCTTCTAATATCCTGGGATTTTCTTCAAAGACATTTTCTTTTGGGTATCCCCAATAAGAAGAAATGGCAGGAATCCTCTGATCATTCAAAACGAGGGCAAATGTTTGGAATTTGCAAATGAACATTCTGACTTAATTGAGTGATTCCACCATCCTCATCAATACCTGGTTCAGTGATGAAGACTATTTTTATGTGGGTGGTTATGTCAGGAAATAGAATTCATGTTTTTGACTATGGAAAGGCCTCATGTGGCAATGATTAATTTGCTTCACCAGATGTGTGTGCAATGTCATCAACTGCAGTATTTGGCACAATCATTGCTGACATAGCATTGAACCAAAATGTTTACTTCTCCATCATCCAAAACAGTTCATCCCATTCCTTAGGGGCCAAGACATTGATGAACAGAGTTTGGTTTCAGCAGGATAGTGGAAGACTTCATACAGCTGATGTTGTTTCGGACATTTTTCTTGAAGCTTTTGACTGGAGACACCTGTCTGACAGATACCCCTCTTTCTCACAACTGTGGTCTTGCATGGGCCCCCTCTCTCATTCACTCTCAATTCCTGTCATTTCTTATTGGAATAGTTAAAGAACAGTGTTAAAACAAAATTCTTGGGCATCTTTAACAACAAGCAGCAACTGAATGTGAAACTTACCTCATATTTACTGAAACAGTTGGGTGCCATGATAAGAAATTAGATTACCCCAATTCATCATGTAATTTTGCAAAGGGGAATACATTTTGAGTATGTTGTGTTCCTGAAAAAATAAATATTCTTGTGAGGTTTCATAAATGTAAGTTAATCCACTGATTTTAATAATTATTTTTTGAAAATGTGACACAAGTCAAGTATCACACTGTATATTGGTTAATATGAGCCTTTTATAGTACTGTATTTAAATACTTTGAGCATTTCATGATTTTAGTATGCTTATCAGCATAACCCAAGAAAGAAACTTAGTCAGATTCTTCATTTTCTTCTATTGGGCCAAGTGTAGCTAAGTTAAATCATTTAAAGCAAACTAAGCTTTGTACCCTTGCATAAAAGAAGCCTTAAAATATGGCTCAATTGTTTAAAAATTTAATTGAACTGAACAGCAAGCAATAATACAATAGATGTTTATTTTTTTACAACTTATGTAAAACACAGTAGTATAAAAATGTATAACTGGTTAAACTTGATAGTTATATTTTTATAATTCATACAGTTTATTCTCTTCTAGTTATGTGTAGAGATACTAGGAACTTAAGCTATCCATGTAGTCTTACTCAATTTCTAATCTAAATCAGTTCTTGTAGTGGCCTTATGTACTTAAAAGGAGTGGAGTGTGATATTCGACCTGCAGCTCTCCCAATCTCAAACAAACGTCCCAGCCTTAATCTTCCAGAAGAAGTAGAAGATGATATTGATATTCTTAATGCAGAACTTCAAAACAATTTAGCTGGTGAGTTAAAATCATTTGATGATGTATCAGTTTCAAGGTCCCAAAGTGCTGCAAGACAGGATGAATATAAAATGAATTAATCCTAGCACTTCCCCAAGTTTTTTATGGAAACCATTTCCTAGGGATGGGGTAGGGTTCAAAGAGCTCAGTAGTTTTGTGTTGTAGAGATTCAGTAATGCACTTTTAAGTGAAAACTTAACTAAATTTTTTTTTACAACTGGGTTGTTTTTAGTTTTGACAAGTTTCAGTGAACATCAGAACCAAAGATAAAAGAAAATATGCTTAAAACAATCGGTTTACAGTTCCTGAGAAGATTAGGGAGTTTAGGTTTTATCTCTAATATATAGTAAATCTTCCTCATGATGCCTTCCATCATTTTCAGTAACTAAATGAATTCTGTGCTCTAATTCAGTGAAAATATTGTTCAAAACAGTTAAAAGAACTGATTCTACAGCATCTCTAATGAGCATTTTTAGGTCATTAATATTCCTTGGTTTGTCATGATATATGGCTGTCTCCAAATCCCTAAAAGATAGAAATCTAAAGGAGATAGGTCCAGAGAATGAGCTGGCCATCTTGTAGGTCCTTCTTGGCTAATCCACTGTCCTCTGTATAAGCCAGGTAGACCTTCTACTGACCCTACATCTTTTAGGCCTATAGCATTAACAAGTCTGTGTAAAGTTATGGAGAAAATGGTATCTTTTAGACTTATGAAATTTTTAGAAGAAAAGAATGTTTTGTCTCAGTTTCAGAGAGTGGGTTCAGGCATAGATTTTCAACAATAGATAGCCTTGTTTGATTAGAAAATGATATAAGGGAGTCTTTTTTGAGAAATGAATATGTCTTGACTGTGTTCCTTAATATTTGAAAGGCTTATGATACTGTCTGGCATCATGGTTTACTTCAAAAACTGTATAAATCTGAGTTAAAAGGCCATCTTCCAAGATTTATCCAAAATTTTATTTCTAACCGCTGTATTAGAGTTTTAGTTGGAAATCACATTTCCAATAGCTTTAATGTTAAAATTGGCCTCCCACAGGGAAGTATCCTAAGTCCAACACTATTTTCCTTGATGATTAATGATTTATTTGAAGGAATCAATGACAGTGTCAGTTATTCCATGTATGCTGATGACTGTGCCTTGTGGGTGGTTGGGGATGATTTGAATTTTCTGACATATGTGATGCAAGGTGTCCTAAATCATATTAGTGAATGGTCAGAGGAATGGGGCTTAAAATTTTCATCTTCCAAACCAAAATGTATGATTTTCTCAGAGAGACCATGGAGGAATGATGATTTAACATTATATTTATCAGGAAATCCTGTTCAGTATGTTTCAAGTTATAGATATCTGGGAATAGTTTTGGATCAGGGTTTGACTTGGTCTAAGCATATTCAATACCTGGAGAAAGCTTGTGTGAAAGCTATTTCTATATTAAAATTTTTTTCTAATTCAGTTTGGGGTTTAAGTAGATCAACTTTGTTGATGTTATATAAATCCTTGGTACGTAGTAAATTAGACTATGGGTGTTTTTTGTACCATACCTGTTCTAAAACCAATTTACTGAAGCTAGATAGAATACAGTATAAATGTATTAGACTGGCTTTGGGAGCTCTCAAATGTACAAGAATTGATTATTTAGAAGCTGAAGCAAACATTATGCCCTTGCATTATAGCAGGAAATTGTTAGGTACTAGGTATGCTACTAAAATGTTATGGTTTGATTCACACCCAACTAAAACTTGTATTAATAGATTTTATAATTTTCAATTTTATAGACTACGCCTATACCCAACACCTTTTAGTGGCTGGATCAAGGATTTTATACACCAAGTGGGTTTAACTTTTGATTTGATAGCATCTCAGCAAAGTTCCTATTTAATTTATCACCCTGCAACAGTGAGTTTTGACTTTTCTATTCATACCACTAACAACAAATTGGCTTTTGCAAATGTGCTCCAGAGAAGTTTTCCGGAAAGGGTAAAAACTTACAAAGAAAGAGGATACTTACCTGTATATACTGATGGATCTAAATCAGAAAGTGGCACTGGATGTGCATTCCTTTGGGATGGGGTGATTAAGGGTTTTTGCCTTCCAGAGCACTGTTCTATATTTACTGCAGAATTGTATGCTATACTACAGGCTTTAATATATATTTGTCACAACTCAGACCTTACTAAGTTTGTTGTTTGTTCTGACTCCCTTTCTTCCCTGAAAGCTATACAGTCCTCTTCTGGGCATCATATAGTCATTCAGATTATTGAATTACTCAATCAGTATAATCTTGATGTTATCTTTTTATGGACTTCTGGTCATGTTGGTATCCGGGGAAATGATACTGTTGATGAAGCAGCACGTATGGCTTGTAGTCTTGATGAAGTTCAGACCATCCCTTACTCTGTTGATGAATTTATGAAGCCCATTTCACATTTCATTCTCTCTGAGTGGCAACAGGAATGGTCCCGATGCAATGGACTCCTTCCTCAGATGGAACCTGTCCTTTGGAAAAGGATGCCAGAAAAGAATCGCAGGAGTGATGTCATATTGACCAGGCTTAGGTTGAATTGCTCTAAACTGTCCCATGGACATTTTTTTGATGCAACTTTATTTAAAAGGTGTGGTACTTGTAATGTTCAACTCACCCCAGAACATGCGATCATTCATTGCGCTACTTGTAATTTTCTTAGAACTGATTGGATTAACTATTGTAATGGCAAAGGAATTTGTTTTTCTTATGAAAGTGTTTTGGGAAATGAATTTCCATCATCCTTACTTTTGACCTTCTTAAAGAAAGCCAATTTATCTAACCTGATCTAGGTGTTTATTGTTTGATAGTCCTTTTTTAGTAGCTATAGTATTACTCTTTTACTAACAGGTTCCTTTTTCTTTTCCATCCTATGTGTTGTAGAGTGGAACCCTACAACTGAAGTGGTAGAGGTCTTTTTCATTTCCTTTTTGGTCTTGGTGCCAATAATCCAGTAGGGTTGCAGCACCTTAAATAGAAATAAAATAAAATAAAATAAAATAAAAATAAAAGTACTTGGAATGTTTTCTTTAGAAACATATGCACAGTATGAGCAAAATGAGGCAGTGCACCATCTTGCTGAGAAGCTGTCCATTGTAATAGACCTGAAATTTGTTGTACAAGTGCAACAAAAAACTCTCAACATTCTGAGAAGATTATCCATTAATGGTTTTGTGTCTGGAAAAAAGGTCTGCAAGTGCAATTGTGTGATATAACACACAAAGGTTCACTTTTGGTGAATCTTGTGTTCATATGTTTTGTGTGGCGTGTGTTCTCCCCCAGATCCTGCAGTTACGGTGGTTTAATCAACCAGAGGTATGGAAGGTTGCCTCATCATTAAAAATGAGTCTTGAAAGAAAGCCATCATTAGTTTCAGTCCTTTCGATAAATTCTTGACAGGTGTTAAGTCTTGTAGTGCAATCATCTTCATGCAGTTCGTGAATAACCTGCATATTGTAGGATTTGAATTTTTAAATTTTATATATGATTTTCTCCACAAAAAGAGATGGAATGTTTAACTTGGCTGCTGCTCACATCATTGACTTGTTAGGGCTTCTCAGGAATATTTCGTGAACAGCAGTGACTCTTTCTGGAGGATTTCTTGCTACCAGGTGATTTCCTTTTTTGACACCACCTGCAGTGAACTTCTTTACCCACACTTAGATAAGATTTCTGTGTGGTGCTGGTTTGTTTAATTCACACACAAATCATCTTTGGGCTGTAATCCACATTCATAAACCTGTCTTACGAGCTTAGTCTTCTCTTCAACAGACTCCATTACAACTAAAGCCTAGGCTAGGCAAAACATAAACCATAGCATTTCTGCCATTGTTCAAGTTTTTTACAAAAAAAAAAAAAAAAAAAAACAATATATGAAGAAACTTAAACATTATTGAATGAATTGTACTTAAATCTTTTCAAATATGTCCATTCACTAAATAGTTATTATTATTATTTCTTTCTGGCATTATTCATTTAAATACACCTGTACTTGCTAAATGTTACAAAAAATGAAAGAAAGTATTTAGCATGCACGTAAAAAGTATAGAAGATTTTATATTAATGTTAGGCCTAGGCCCTAGAGCAGAGATTGGTTAATTTTCTCTGTGGTCCTTATAGGTGTTTCTGTCAGGCTATAGCGTTTGCACCAAAATTTAACTTATTAGCTAAAATGCGTTTGTTTTATATTACCTAATTTGGGCCAAATGAGAGAGATGTCATTTTACTTCTACATTAGGCCTAGGTTAGGTTAGGAAAGTTATGTTAGGGTTAGTTGAACTCAGGGTGAATTTATAATCAAAAAAACGTTAGGCAATTGAAAGGTACATTTGACCCAAATGAAACTAAAAAACCAAAATATTTTGCTGAAATGCTGGCATCATTTCTGTATCTCCACTACCCATAACTGCTACATTTTCCTTTTTTAGTCAGTTCATAATGTGGGCAACATTATTTTACTGAAATCAACTTAAAATCACTGCTTTGTCTCCCAAATGAAAACTAAATTTAAAATTTACGGAATAGGAAAAGTTTGATTTTAATTCTTTTAAAATATCATAGTTTGCCTATATTTTAAAGTAAATCCTATAGACTAATCAGTGTATTGGGTTCCTTCCCGGCGATCCGCTTATTGGTGACTTCCAACCATACCATGATAGGCTATATTGAAGTACATAATATGTAATTAATGTTATAAATTAAACTAACGAATTACTCTTAATCATCATCAACTAAAGTTAATATGGTCCTAGGATATGGCCAAAAGGTTTCTGCATTATTTGATCCCTTTAAGTTTAGTATTTCATTGGATGTTTAATTAAAATTCATTTTAATATAATTTCAGGGCTCAATAATGTGTGTGAAAAATTAATTAGAATAAATTGCTCTTAATATTCAACAGATTTTTGCATTCTCAGATCACTTTTAGCGATATTTTTTTATAAAATTAGTTTACCCCCCCAAACCCCAAAAACGACACATCACTAACTATAGGTAACTCTCTCTGAATGAGCAGTACTTATATTGCAAGCACTACTAGGCATTATGACAGGTGCCTTCTGTATCGAGTAGCTCACTAGATAGGTGACCTTCGCAACATCTGAGTACTTGCCATCCTGTGAATTGCTTGGAGATTAGTGATGTAAAAAAACCGTTTTTTTTTTTTTTTTTTTTTTTTTTTTTTTTTTTTTTTTTTAATATAGATATTGCCAATTTAATTATAAGGTATACTTTTGCAATGATATATATTATAAAAATAAATAAATAAATAATAAAATAGGCCATATGGTACCAGTATAGAATGTCCTTTTCAGCCTATTTACAGAAAAAACTGGCCTCTTTCTTGCACTGAAAGTCTTGTATCTTGAGATCCATTAAACTTATGAAAACACTGGCTGGGAGCTGACTGCCCATTGTCCAACCTTTCCAGGACTCTCCCATCCATTCCTTTAGACCCGCGATGACATATTCCCCCCCCCCCCCCCACGAGACCATCCATATATATATATATATACATACACATACACCCATATACATATATACCAATATATACATAAATACTTATATACACATTTATATCTATTGTATACCCCATACACATGCATACATCCAGAATTCCAGATACATACGCATGCATACTCACATATATACCTACACAAACTCATACACCTCTATTTCACCCTTTCATTACCTCCGAGATCATTTAGCACATACAGTAATATCCATACAGCCAAAAGAAACCAATTAAGCACAGACAGAGCAGCAAAGCTAGTATTTATATCCCAAAATGCAAAATTCCAAGAAAGTGAAGTAAAACATGGTGCTACATTGGCTTCGTCAACATCCAAATCTGCAATAAATACCAGTACCTGTGATATTGAAACTATTTGCTTTAATCAATCTAGTGATAATGATTCTTCAATGGAAATAGAATCAGATAATGAAAGTTAAACAGCATTAGGTTAACACAAAGGTTAAAGAAAGAGATGAATATTTATATTTTTTTTATTTTTCTATTTGGAATATATATATATATATATATATATATATATATATATATATATATATATATATATATATATATATATATACATATACACTGGTATTCTTGCCAATCACAATTATATCTATTGTTTTATACCAGTATTATGGATATTATACCAGTACCTGTGATATTGAAACTAGCATATATGCTCTACCCAATCTAGTGATGATTCTTCCATGGAAATGAAGGTTAACCAACATTAGGTTAACAAAAAGGTTCAAAAAAAGGTGAATATTTTTTTTTTCGATCTGGAATATATATACTGGTACTCTTGCCAATCACAATTATGTATATTGTTTGAAATGAGGAAGAATGTTTTATGTTCTAGTTAAAAAATATAGGTATATACATATAAAAAATGAGGGTTTGTTTTTCCTTTCTATTATATACTTTTTGTGTGATTCAGTTTTTCTAAAAGATGACTATATACATATACTAGGTATAACCGTATAAGCATGGTAGTATAGTAAATTATAGGTAATACTAATATACTTATTAGATTAAAGGAAGAAAAATATGGAATAAGTTTAAAACAATAAAAAACAAAAAAAACAGACTATCTTCGTTTTAAACAAAAAAAACGACAAAAAAAACAAAAAAAACGACACAATAAAAAACGACTCACATCACTATTGGAGATACAAGATTTTTACAAGATAAGCCCATGTTCTAGAAAAATAATTTAGGGTTAATCATTCATATTCACAACTTCATATCTTCATTTATAATGTAACAAGTGTCTTGTGTATCATAACTAAATTTATGTATTTTTTTCATTGGCAGTTCCAAAATTTCTTAATTTTTCAGCTTGTCTTTTAAAACGGGACCCAGTTCGTTACGATCGAGTTTTAGAGTGTTGTTTTAAAGTAATTGAAAAGCAGCCAGATAATCTAAAGGCTTTATACAGGACAGGGTTAGCATATTATCACCTCAAAGATTACAGTAAAGCAAAAGAAGCTGTGAAGAAAGCAAATGAGATTACAAGAGGCAAAGGTATGTATTGAATTAAGTACTTTATTTAGTACTGTACAGTACTTGTACATTAACTTTTAACGCTGTATTACTAAGGTAGCACGTTTATTCATTGTCAATTAAACATTTATATTATGATTCTAAAATTAACAATCAGAAGAGAGAGTCACTACATCTAAGATAGTTTTCAGTAACCTACCCATACCGTTTAATATGTTGGAGTAAGAAGTGTTTATGAGAATAGTTTCGCTTTTAACCAGCAGTGTCTTATTGTTATACTTTAAGTTTACTACCTCTACGCTGAGGCTTTTTATCAAGTAGACGCGAAGTACCCACGCGTGTTTATACAGTGACAAAATATTTAGCTTTAGACAAGATCTTGGGAACATTGAACCAATATTTAGAGTAGGTAAGTTTATTTCTTGACCATTGTATGCCTTCCATGGAGAAACTAAAGCTACCTACTAAATGGATGGAGAATCATCGCATACAAGATTCAAGAGAAGAATTGTAAATGAAAGTACACACCACTGCATTCTCAGTCATAAATCAATTGCTGCTTTTTCTCTTGAGAACCATAAAACTCATGGAAAATTTGTTAGGTATTCCTTAAAACTGGTTCGCCATTGATTTGCCATATGGAACCATATAATTTAAAAATTTCTTAGATTCCTGCACGTTGTTATATATGAAGTCAGCCCATCTTATGTTTAGACTTTCTTTTAAACCATTTCTAGAATTTCTCATTCGTTACATTAAAGAAGCGGCCTTTTTTCTCTCTTTTTCACTTAGTTGCAAGTTCTCTGACTCCTTTCGAGTGTTATCTGTCTTATTTTCCAAATTGCTTCTCATGCGTGCAACAACTGCAGATATTCTCAACAATGATGCTTGCCAGCTTCAGCGAGAGCACCAACATTGTATTGTTGAGGGAAAGTTTCTTACGATGGGAACGTAATTTTGTACCTTTTAAATTTCATACTAAATCTTATTTCTTTCCCAGATTCTGCTGTACGAAATTTAATTGTCCATGTTAATTCGAAGTTGAAAGAAGAAGATAAGGAGTGCATGGAACTCTACAAAAACAGCTTACTAAAAAATTCTTTCAAATGATGAAACATAGTGTAAACAATTCATACTAATTCTTCGTATAACCGACGTACATATACAGTATAACACCCTCAAGTAGTTTGTAGCACAGAATGTATCCTGTCAGAAAAATTCATTGGTTCGAAGCTTGGGATTGAAAGAAAGAAATCGCAGGCTAAGAACCAACCAAGGGGGTCATTCATTGTCAGATTTATTAAGAAATTTTGAGCGATCTGCTGCTATTTCCACTTTTTGTAGTCCCTTCATACTTTTCAGTTTATTAATTTTAGTCTTAGGATACTAATTTCAACCGAAATATGGATTACCAGCTTAGAATTTGCAAACAAAATTTTAAGAAGCTTAAAATATGATTGTGATGTGATGGTGAATGGTGAAACACTAGAGGTGGTAGAATCTTTGTAAGTATTTGGGATGTATTTTAAATAAAAGAGGTACGAGTGCGAATGAAGTTGATAGTAGAGTGAGTCAAGGAAAAAACGTGGCAAGTGCGCTGAAAGCGGTTGTGAGGAACTGGAGATGTGGTGGTCAGAAGTCTATGGAAGTGAAAGTTGAGCAAAGTGTGTTAAGGTGGTTAGGACACGTTGAAAGAATGGAAGATGACAGAGCTGTAAAAAGAGTGCATAGAAGTCTTTGCGAAAGTAGGAGGAGGAGAGGGAAGCAGAAAAAAAGGTGGATGGACATGGTGAATGATTGCGCGAGAAAGCGTTGACTTGACCTGGGTGATGCGCGAAAAGTGGCTGCAAGTAGGTTAGAATGGAGGAAGTTTGTTAAAGGTATGTAAGTTCGGGACTCTCTCTTATTTTTGACAAAACCTGGAATCACCCCACGCATGGCGTATAAAGCGCTGCAGGTGTGGAATTTAGCCATGTCATTGGGGTACTGGTCCTCCAGGATGTCGGTGTGAATGAATGTGTGTGCTTTAGTTTCTACCTTTTCTCTTCTTATTCTGTATCCGAGCACGGCTGCTTTGTCACCCCAGCCCATTTGGGAAACGAGTTTTTTTGGTAATGTTTGTATGATTAACGTCAAGAATTGACCTAGGTCGAGCGAATTCAGCAACTGACCTAGAGATTTACTTCGCACTTCAGACATTTTTCCTCTTTTCATTCGCAGTCCGAAAGTAAGAATGATCGAACTGAGAATGCGGATATAACCTAACCTAACCTTGCTTGACCAAATCCACTCGCTGATCGGAGAATCTAAGGCTGAGCATGCAAATGGCATGCAGTGAGAGTAGACCATGTACTGCGTCTCACAGTTCGAAGGCTACGAGATTGCTGTCCGTGGACGGCGTGAATTTCAGGACCTAGTTTTTACACTCGTTGTACCTATCAGTCGAACAGTACAACTGGTTTTTTGGTTGTTGCATCGGCGAACTCCACAACAGACCCCAACAATCCCCAAAAATGATTGACTGAAGATGCTTGTTTGCCGATAAAAGGGTATTGACAGTAGATTGATGTCGGGTGCTTTATCTTTTATAGAACAGTCACATTTTCGAAAGGTTAGATATGAAGTTTGCTCAATTATTATGTAATGTTGGTTTTTATTTCTACTGTATATTTAACTTTCTTAAAGCTGAAGTTATAAATTGAATAAAATTTATATCGTGATGTAATATCAGATTAAGATTTTATGGTAAATACTTTAGTCTTTTGAAATGTTATTACTTTTATAATTTGATAATTAAACCCGCGATGTTTATAAATTAAAAAATATTAATAGCGAGGTCACACTTCATGTTATACAGTAGCTGTAATGCCAGTTGCATAATAAAATAATCCCATATTAGGAGTTCCACAAACAATTTTTATTTTATTACATTTTTTTTTCGTGCTTAAAAATTTATCAGATCTCGTTTTGATAACCAGAGAGAATATGAGCAAATCTCACGGCTGCACTCTGTCGACTTATAATTCATTGTTAACGAAAATGAAGCCGATTTTCGCAGGCGAAAGAGAAGGAATTTCAAATGGAATGCGTTAAAAATTAAAAGTTTCAACTCCGAAATGTCAAGTTAACAAACATGAACTTCGCTTTCATTGGTACTCTAAATGTAATTATTCATGGCGTACATATGCATTTTAATAAGTTTTAGAGAAATATTTAGATGCTCAAAGATTTTATAAGCAGTTGTGAGCAAAGTAAATTTATTAATGGAGTTTTTAAAATGTTTTTATATTTTTTGCCTAACGTAAAACAAAAACAGTTTTCCTGTGTGAAGTTTATTCTCCCAAATTAACATTTGCAAGTTTAGATAAGTTACTGTCGTTGAAAAGATAAGGAAATGTGTACATCATCTTTACTTATGGCTGCGCTGTTACACAAAGAAGAGCTTGAGTTATGATGTAATTAACATTTTTAACTATTGTTGGTTGAAATACCACTGCAGAAAGTTTAATGCCCAATACATAGTTTGTATGTAAAAAAAAAAAACATTTATCGTAGTTCACCTTTGGTGTAGTTACGTATGTTCTAAAATTAAACTTCAGAACTGTAATAGAATAAGTCTTCAAGAATTGATCCATCATTCTGTTTTAAATACATTCTTTTGACGCTAAATGTACAACACGAGAGGGTTTGTCCACGCGTCGCGTGAGGCACGTTCCACGGGTTTGCTTCAGTGGCGATATTATCAACCAACAGTTGTTGTATCTCGCAGTGATAAATATACCGACGTTTAACTTCGTGCATTTCTGTAAAACTTGTAGAACGATACCTTCAAGGCTGTAATTGAAAGGAAGTCTTGATTTACTGGATGGTAGTGGTAAAATGCTAAAAATGTTCTTAAGATGTGGTCCCAGGCAACGTGGAAACATGTATTTCAAATTTTGTATCATTTTTTAATTGAATTGAATAACCTTTATTATTAATTAATTAAATAAATAGTTCTTTTAAAATTTACAATGACATGAATGTGAAGCTGGATTATTTATTTAAATTTAATTTGACCCTTAAGCTTCAGGCTTTACTGGGCTCTTAATTAAAAATAAAAGTTGTTAATAATACATAAATCATAACTAAGAATTACTAATTAGGGTATTATTATTATACGGGTAAAATAAAACTTTTCAGTAGTAGTAATTCATATTTTCACACTGAAAATAAAATTTTTAACTTGATGACAAAAGAGAATCCCGAAAGACAAGAATGTGACTTTTCCTAATATACAAAAAAAAGAAAAGGCTTTCGTTCAAAGAAAAAAAAAATTAGGTAAGAGGATGCTTTATCATTTCCTTCTCTTGCTATACCCGCCTCTTCCTCTACCTCCAGCCTTCCTCTTCCTACTAAACTGAGTTAACATTTTCGTCGTCGCAGCCTCCGCCTTCCGCACTTGTTGATCTTCCTCTTCGCCTTCCACGAGACAAACGCTGATGTCTGCGTCATTCACTTTAAGTTCCCCTTCAATGTGTTGGATGATATCTTTGTTTGAGTAAGGCGTGGCAAAGCGAATGTACCCCTCTATATCTCCTTTGAAAAAGTCAGTGAATACTATGTCAATGTTACCCCGAAATCTTTTGCTTTCGTATTTCTCTGAATTTCCTTTTTATATGGGATATATAGTATGCTGTCTAAGTTCTTCATTTCTCCCATATCTCAAGAGCTGAAATTTCTCGGTGTTAAAATTCATGTTATTGTCTTCTGACCATTTCTCTCTTCTGTTTGTCCCTCTCTGTAGGACAGCCACATCATCTGCATTGCGATTTTTCTGCTGTATCATCAACAAAGACTGTTACTATATTGTTGTCGTCTACTTCATTGTCA
This sequence comes from Bathynomus jamesi, assembly GCA_023014485.1. Taxonomy (NCBI): domain Eukaryota; kingdom Metazoa; phylum Arthropoda; class Malacostraca; order Isopoda; family Cirolanidae; genus Bathynomus; species Bathynomus jamesi. The sequence goes on from JAJOZX010007153.1 coordinate 147,733, forward strand.
ACATGATAATGAGTAAGAGAGGCTAATACTGTTCCTTGTGGAACCGAGCCGCGTACTTCCGATTCTGATGATGATATACCTTGGATTTTTACTGCTTGCTGCCGTTCCTTGAACAAGTTGTAGATCCATTTGTCCACTTTGCCTGTTATTCCCATGTGTTGCATTTTGTATGCTCTTATGCCATGATCACACTTATCGATTGCTTTAGCAAAAGCCCTGTATATTACATCGTAGTTATCACTGCTCTCAAGTGTGTGTGTGATAGTTATAGTTACAGATCGGAATCCGTGCTGGTTCTCATTGAATTTTCCCTGCGTCTCCAAAAAGTCATATATTTTCTCACTGACTATTCTTTCAGATATTTTGGTGAGATGTGATGTCAGTGACACCGACCCATAATTCTTTGCTTGAGACCTACCCCCCGCATTTATGTTAAAGAGCAATGTTCACTCTTTTTAGTATGTCCAGGGATCTTCTCCACATCCAGTAAAGGGGTAAAATTATTTCATTCTTAGTTTAATCAACAAGGCATTCCATTTGTCCAGACCTGCAGCTGAATGTTATTTATTTGTTTTATAGCTTTCATTATATCTTTTGTGATAAATTCAAAATCAGTTATACATTCTCCATTTAATTCCTCTTCTGAAAAGGTATTTCTGTCAAGTACTGCTTTGTCTCTATTTGGAGTACTGAAAGCTGATTCATATTGAGCCCTCAATATTTCAGACATATTTTTAGATCATCGGTTAGCTCGTTATTTTCTTTCCTTGAGAGTGCAATAGTGGCCTGCGTTTTTGTGTTTTCTTTTCGCAAAGCTATAGAAGTATTTTAGGTTATCTTTTGTTTTCATCGCATCATCTTTTTCTGAATGACCCTTAATTAGGGCTTGTATTTCCCTATCTCTACTTTCCAATTTTACTTGCATCACGTTTTTGGTGGTGGTGTCTGTGCAATTAACTAACTTCGTGACTACTATCCTCTTGCGGAATAGTGTTTGCTTTTGCTTCTCGACATTGTTCCTTTTAACCTTTGGCTGTACTTTCAGAACATTTTTCTAAGATTTCCAGCATCTTTTTTCAAGGTTATTAGCACATCTTCGATCATTTTGTCCTCTTAGACTGTTTTCCACTCTATTTGTGCCATATGGGATATGATGTCTTTTCAATTTATAGTCTTAACAGTTCAGATTAAAAATCTCAAATTTACTTGTCTTCAGTATGAGTATTTTCTGTGTGTTCTCGCCATATTAGTGGATACTTGGATAATGTTGTGGTCTGAGATGTTTGTTGGTGTTATTTTTATATCATTGAGTAAGTTGGTGTTATTCATGAATACTAGACCCGACCAGTTATTTTTTCTGGTGTTATCCGTTATAGCCTGTGTTAACATAAATTATTTGTTAGAGCTATCAACATTTTTCCTTGCTCCTGGTCTCTTGTGCCTCCCCTTGTCCTGGTGTATATACACATTTTTTCCCATTCCTTTGTATTTTATAAATAGGAAATTAAAATCATCGCAGAGTATTATATTTGGGGATTGGGTATTCAAAGATTTTATTAGGAATGTGATGTCGGCAGTGGCCTCAGAGAATTTTGCAGTTGGAGTGTTCGGAGGTCTATAGATGACTATTAGTATCATATTAAATTTTTCAATTTTTACTGTCGAGAGCTTTACGTAGCTGTTTGATTTACTTATTGCTGTCTCTGTTATGTGGCTATCACGTATGTATATAGCACAGCCACCTTTTCGTCTTTCTGTTCTGCCAGCTTGTGTTGTAACCACCAATTTTTATTTCTTTTTTTTTATCTATGTAGTATTTGCAGTTTTCATAATCTTTACCAGTCTTTGAAATGTGTTTCTGAGAGGCGTCCGATGTCAGTCCTTGTTTCTTCCATAAATTCTTGCAGGTATGAAACTTTGTTTATCGTGTGGTTCGGTCTTAGCCCTTGAATATTTGCCAGGACGATATTTCTGTTTCCTATTCTACGCTATCCTTCGAGTATTCCAAATTCAATTTCCTTCAGTGTCGCGTGTTTTGTATTCCTATGGTCCTCCAAGAAAGCTCCGTTTCTGTTTACCTGTTCTGGTAGTTTCTTGCTTGGTAGCGGATCGACTCGAAGGTTTTCACCTGTGTCGACTGTATGTGTTGAATGTGGCTTAGTAGCCGTATTGTGTTTGCGTTTCGAGAAAATTTGCTCCCTGGTTTGTATTCATAGGTTTCTTGCTTTTTTTTTTATTGTCCCTTGAGTATATTGGGAGGTGATGTTAGTAGCATTTCTTACCATATTTGCAGACCTCCTGCCTTGCATAATACTTGCAAATGGCGGAATGATAAAATTTGCAGTTGTCGCCAAATTTACAGTAACCCTTATTATAACAAATTTCACATGGTGTGGTGCCCATATATACACTGTCCTTGTGGAACCCTTGCATGGTATGTGCATACAGTTCTTCCCATATTATCACTCGCTGCCTTTGTTGTTTTTGTTTGTTTCATTTCCTTTTTCAGAGATAACCTCAGTCTGTTATCGTGATTTCTTGCTAGTTTTTCTCTATTTACTCTATTCGCTTTGATATTCCAATTGATCTACGTGTGTTTCGTTTAGTGATTTTGTTACAATACACTTTTCGCCCTCTTTGTGTGTTAGTATTCCGACATGTGCCATGTTTGTATCTGCTTCACTTTACTTCGTCTCCTTTCCTGTTTCTACTCGTCATTTATATTCTCTTCTTTCGCTGCTTCCTTGGTATCTCTCTGTATTTTATAAACCGTAAACGAATTTATTTCCGTTATACATCTTTTACAGAAATATTTTACTCCATTTAGTTGTTTGGCACTTGCTACAAGAGTGATGTCTTCGTCTTTCTAATTCAGACCGTTAAAATCAAAGAGAAATCGACAAAGTTAATATCTAATTGCCCTCGATCCATCGGTTGCATTGTTGCAAACCTTGCAAAACTAGAAATCAGTTACCCATTTCTGTGCTATTTATAAACAATATTGTATAAACAAACAAACAAAACATCTTTATTGCGGATCATTCATAATCCATAGCCACTTAACCTAACATACAAGTACAATCTCGCGTAAACATTGAACTTGATACAAAAATAATAGAAAAATAAGGCCAACATAGCCACTTAACCTAGCATACTGGCATACTATTTGATTAATTATCTGGCAATTTCATGTATGTTGTTATTACCTGAGATACCTTATAACACTTATTATAACAGCCACTTGCTATAATACTTATTATAACAACTTAATATGCATATATAATCTTTGCTACATTACAAAAATAAGGCATTGTAAACCAGTAGTTGTCTGAACCAAGACTGCCATATAGGTGAGAAGTACACAGTATCTGAAGACAGGACATTGTGCAATAACACATTAGAGCTGTTTTGGACCCTAGTAATGAAATTATATATATTCTTCTGGATTAACATTTGGCTGGTAGGTAGGTTACACGTAGTACACATAAAACTGGCACTGCACCATTTTGGTTCCCTACATAGTATACGAAAAATATTATTATAAGCAACAGAGTTTATTCATAGCAGTTTTTGTATAATTCCACCACAGATGGGATGTATACATTGCAGTATAGTAAGTTCTAAAAAGATAAATTTTAAATGATTCTGAAGACACTAAGTTTCCTTACGAGCATGTTACCCTGTACATACAGCTTTTTACGTTGCCTCTCAATATCAAGTTCATCTCGCAGCTCGTGAGTAATTACATGACCTAAGTATTTACATGCGTCTTTGACAGGTATAGTCTGACCATTCATTTCGAAAGACCCACATGATACATGTTTCAGTAGATTACACCTAAAAATCAAAATACAGCTCTTTGCCCCTTTGTAAGTGGTCATTTTTTGTACCATATTGTTCACATACCTCTAATAGTACTCTCAGCCCATGGGGAGAGGGTGACAGAAGAACAAGGTCAGCAGCATACATTAAATGATTAATTTTTTCCTTTCCAATGACAGCCAGTACGTGCAGTTTTTAGTTCATTGGTCAGGTCATCTATGTATATACAGAAAAGATAGGGTGATAATATACCTCCTTGCCTAACACCATTAGTCACTTTAAAACCTGGTGATACAGTGCTTTTCCATCTTACAAACATGGTCTGCTCTGTATACTAGAACGCAAGTATCCTAAGTATATATTTAGGTACCCCTCGACACAAGAGTTTCTTGAAAAGTTTGTGATGGTTAACTCTATCAAATGCTTTTGATGCATCCAAAAAACAGGAATATACATTGCTGTTTGATATTTTGTACTTCAGGATGGCGTCTTTTAGCATATAAATACACATGTCAGTACCATGTTTCACTAAAGCCAAATTGATTGTCATAAGTCTACAAGTAAGTGTTTATCCTACTATAAATGACATATTCTAACACTAGAAAGTACACTGGCAAGTGCTATTGGCTTATAATAATTCTTATCACAGATACTAGCACCCTTATTTTTAACAACTGGCAACAATACAACACAAAATGAACTGTGGCATGTATCATACAGCTTGTGAAACTGCAAGCATGGTATTATACGAGGGCTACAATATTTTAAATGTTCTGCTTGTATGCCATCTAGGCCACAACTTTTGTTATCATCTAACTTATGAATAGCCTGCCAGATTTCTGAGTCATTAATTAGTAGTTCCTCAGAGCGTTCTAAATTTAGACATATATTTAGTCTATACCCCCGAGACAATTAAATAGGGTTTCATAATGATTTTTCCACAGTTCTGGAAGATTGGTAAGCGAAAAACTTGCTCAAGAAGGAGAGGGTGAGGTGTGGGGATTTTGACTATAGTGATGGTGAGGGAGAGCGGTCTTCGTTACTCCTGGGGATGGGGGATGTCACGTGTTGTGTATCTCCACTGATTGATTCTCATGAGAGCGACCGCGGAGGATATGGGGGATGGTTATAGGAATTTTGGGGAAAACGTGCCTTTTTCTGTCGTATGGATGGGCACCTAATTTTTTTCAGATAGAACTAATTGAGTAATAATAATTTGCTTTGTTTAACTTTTTATGGTGTATAGTCTTACTTTTACCACTAGAAAATATTACTTTGCGTGCACTAGATATTCACATAGGTACTGGCACTTATCAAATGATAACTTACTGCTAGATTTCCACTATTAATTAGTTTTTATACAGACTTCGATCGAAACACGTGTTACCGTTATACAGGGCCGAGAAAAAAAAAAAATATATATATATATATATATATATTTTTTTTTTTTTTTTTTTAGTTCAGGAAGAACCGATTCGCCTCTATTTAAAGGGCATATCTCAGCGGAAAAACAAAGAAAAAGTGAGAGGAAAGACAGAGGAAAAAGAAAGGGTGGAGGGGACAGTCGAAGTGGAAAAAGACCAAGGATGACAAGGACTGCAGGGTCGAGCCCCATCATCCTTGGGTGCTAGGGCCGGGAGGGCGCACGTGAAACCTCCAGGAACAAGCACGTACAAACGAGCACAAAGAGCACTCAAGAGCACGAGCTTAGAACCCCCTTGCGGGGATATATATATATATACAGTATATATATATATATATCTTATGATCTTTATATTTAAATATTTAAAATAGCCTCTCTGATTGTTTTTTTCAATGAACTTTGAGTTTTTAAATCAGATTATATCCTTTTTTCCTTAAACTATTTCAATGCCGAACGAATGAATCACGAAAGTAGCTTCAGCCTTCCCGTGGAACTGCGTACTTAACAGTTCCAGATTTTGTTCGCAACGCTTGAAACCTCGGTGGCGGACGTACGAAGAGCGAGTCAGAATCGCGGGTTTAAGAGGATCCAAAGCACTGTGAACAGAGCAGTGCCGATTTGTTTGTTTGACGTGGTAATTGTGTTGCTGTGTCGTTTTGCTAATTCGAAATTTAATTTCCGAATTGCATTTATCAATGATTCGTTATCATTTATTTTTTGTTGTGAGATTGAAGTTAATTATATAATAATTGGATTATTTACAATATATAGATTTTATTTCTTAGAATATTTTTTCGCTCAGAATAAAAACAGAAGAATGGAATTTGTTTATAAATAAATTTTTTGGCAAATTCGAAATTACCCATTAAGCGTAAGTACCCTATAATTGATTTTATACTATTTTACTTATTTTTATGACTGAGTAGTGAGTAGTTATCTATTTATCTATTCGACTTTCTCTCTCTCTCATATATATATATATATAATCGACACAATTATATATATATATATATATATATATATATATATATAAATATAATACGCCTTTCCCCGGGTTCAGGCAAAGTCAGGATGTCACAGATTATTGGAGAGAGAGTATTACTTAAGCACTCCTGGACGCAGAAATAGTTTGAAGTTTGTATTCCCACAATCACAGAGTACTGTATGGGTTTGTGATTCCCCTTTTCCCCAGTTATTGAAGTCCAAAGATTAAAGAAAACTCGACGGCTTATACGGTCTTTAATTTGAATTTAGGCAAGACAATTTTAATTAGTATAGTGAATCAAATGTTTATTTTAATGAAAAATAAGAGTTAACCAAAGTTCAAAGATAAGAGTAGTTGATCCTTAAATGTAAAATTAATCGAGTTATATGATAAATAAAGCTGGAGTCTAACGCCTTTCCCTATCCACGGTCAGAACTCACTCAGCCTAAATTTCTGTTAGACCCAACTTCCTCAAAAGCTATATCTTTAACGAGCAGATTATTTCCCACTACCACTACTGTCCAGGCTTCGGACTCCTCCTTATATACGGCGGAATCCGACTTTCTCTTACGTCAGAAGCTCAGCTAAGCGCGTGAGACGCATACGCGAATGAGGATCTCAGGGCTAAAGCTTGTGTGGTCAGCCCGTGGGATATCCGATAGCCCGAAGCTTCTGAAGGGAAACTTAAGTCTGCCATAGAACGTGAGAAGAGTACAGATGGGTGCTACGTGGGCGGTCGTTGGTAGCAAAACCTTGTTTGGGAGCGTGTGGGTTCGATAGTGGAATGTCATTATAGTCGGATGCTTCTTTGGGTCCGTGGAATATCTTGTTCATGTATAACAGTTCCGTCCATCCTCAAAAAAACATTACAAAAAAAACGTACCAGGTTCGTATCGGAAGTTTGGGCTTAGTAGAAAGTACTTTTAGAACATGACATCAGGGTCACTGAGCTCATGTTAGAAATGTGGAAGATTTCATATTGAGTATTTTCCAAAAATCGAAATTAACAACGGTTAGAATGCGAGCATTTTGCGTAGCTAAAATTCTGGCATCGTAACTTGTTAATTTCGATTTTTGGAAAATACTCAATACGAAATCTTCCAGATTTCTAAAATTATCTCATCGACCCTGATGCCATGTTCTAAAAGTACTCTCTACTGAGCCCAACCTTCCGATACGAACCTGGTACTTTTTTTGTTTTTTGTTTTCTTTGAAGGATGGACGGAACTGTTATACATGAACAAGATATTCCACGGACCAACCTCTCCGGACGAACGACGACGGAGGGAAATATCAGGATCATCCGATCGAAAACCGCTGTGAAGACTGCTGCTCAGGCCCAACTAAAGTCGAAGTCTCCTACCGGAATTCAAGCAACAGGAGAAGTGCACCTTCCCATCAGAAGAGATATTAAGGTAAGCGACCCTGTTTGTATTGCGAGTGGTTTCAGGGAACGAGAAAGTAGTTCTCCTGTAGCAGGCAGTTCCCCAAAAGTGATCCTTTTCAAGAGTTCACTTTTTCCTCCCGATTTTGACGTGAATCGAATTTCATTCTTCCCGATCGATTCATCTTACCTCGAATCTGAAACTAATTTGGAACCTAAACCCCTGTTATCAAATCTTAGAGATTCTGATTCAATAGAATTTTGGCCTATATCCTTAGATACAACCTGTAACGCTAATATGCCGTTTAGTCAGGATACTAGAGAAGTTGAGGGCAGAACTCCTCCCTCCACCATCTTCTCCTCCTCTACCCGCAAGACCGCCTAGTGCTAGGTCTTTTGCATCCTCCTCCCGTAAAAAGGATGATGATTTTACCCCTGAGGAAGATCAAAAACTTAGACAGGCTGCGGAAATCTGTCCCACATTTTGCGGTTCATATGCCGAATATTTAATCGCTGCAGTTCAGAATGGAGTTAAAAATTACGTGTCATTTCAGGACTTTAGTTTTGAAATAGCCAGATTGATCCCTGAAGGAGGGACAAACAGTGATCGTATGTGCATAGAGTTAGCTATACGATGTTCGGTTCTCCCAAGCAGACAAGTGTTTGTAGGCTATTACTGTCAAAATAGGCGTGATGAAATAACAAATAGGTTGATGAGTTTAGAAAGGGACTGTAGACGACAGGATGAGTCTTTCACTTCATTTGTATATCGCATTAAACGCGAAGCGGAATCATTAAAGGATGACTCGGGCGATGAGCCGGTAAATATTGATATTCCATTCATTATAAATAAGGTAATCCTAAATTCCATACCTCGAAAGCTCTGGCAGAAATACGGAGACAGAGACGAGGACGTAAATAAAAAGATTAAAAGAATCAGATGTGACGATCGCATTGTCTCTGAATCAGTAGATCCCCATTTAGGTATAAACTCATCAAATAATTCTCAGACCCCCCAAAATGCTGTAAATTGTGCCCCTACGGGATCCCTACCAGTCCCAAATCAATTATTATCACCCTACGCCACTTCATTTCCCTTATAATCCTTACGAACAAAATGAGGGGTCGCGCGTCTTAAGGTACCTAAGCGTCACCACAGGCGAAAACGTGTTTTTGATGGATATCACTATTTTCACCCTTCCTCTATCGCGTGGTTTGGGTTATAATGACTTTACGACACTAGAAGTATGGTTGAAAACCTTATGAAGCGAACTACTTTTTTCACCTCTATCGCCAGCTGGGGTCTGACGCCCAGATGTGATGCGCGTCTTAAGACCCCAATATCCCGTTCAACTGGTGGGAGGTGATTGGGGGTGGGGGTGGGACGCTCGGTCTCTGGGTGGCGGGAACAGCAGGAGGAGCGCGAGCCAATGAAAACATGGCAGCCACGCCGCTCTGCTTTCTGATTGGCCACCCACTCCACGCGCCGAGAGGGACACGACACAAACATCCCGCCAGTACCTTAAGACTCGCGTTGATGTTAGCAGGCGTCCTGTGTTCGTGCTCATATTGCTGAATATTGCGTGGATTATTCTATTCACCCGGCTTCTAACTATTATCAACGTGTGCAGCAATGTCTCACCGTGCTAGTGATAGTGATGAAAAATCAATGGAATCATTCTGTGCCAGAAATCGCACCCACAGTTCGGCATAATAAAATTAAAAAAAATTAAAATATATATATAAAATATGAAAATCTATTCCAAAAACTCAACATCTTCATTAGCATCCTTAGAACTCTAATTTAGCCAAAAATGAACGTTCTAGCTCAATTAATAACAGAGATACTATTGCCAGAATATTGCTGAACTTTGGAGGCGATTTCTGGCGAATTTTAATTTTGGCGCTTAGGTACCTTAAGACGCGGGACCCTTCAAATGTATCCCCAGATGTAGCCCCCGATGCATCCTCAGATGATGCACCAGGGCCGTAGCCAGACCAAATCAGTAGGAGGGGCGGAGAAATTGACAGGGGGAACAATGAAAAAATTGAATGTCATTTTTTGTGAATATCGAAATATACTGCAGAAAATTACATTCAAAACTATAACAAGTAAAACACCGTAGGCTAAATAAAAAAATGATCAAACCGATACATATAGATAGCAAAGCTGGGCACTTGCGGTATTTTTTGCGGTACTGCGGTACTACCGCACTACCAAACCGGTACCGCATAACGCAGTACCGCAAAGGATCGCTGAAAGTACAGCAGTACCGCTACCGCATTCAAATTTCCCGCGGTACTTTCCGCGGTACCGACAAACACGACTTTTCAAAAAATTAACACTTTTTTTGAAGTAAACCTTATTACAGGAGTACAGTAAGACGAATGCTGCGTGTGTTGCATCAGCCTAACTCTAGACACGTTAAGTTTTCGTTCAGAACATGTTACGTTGCCATCCTATCACAACGCCTCAGTGCAGTGCTTGCTTTTGAGCCGGTTGCACGTGTGTTACATTTCTGTGACAAAGATCGATTTTTAGCCATTATGGCAGAAAGTTCAGGTGCGAAATCGCCGATATGCAATTTCTGAAAATATGTGCTATTACTTGTGTTGTTCTTGTGTGCAGTACCGCAGTACCGCGGAACGCACCAGGGGGACCTGAAAAAGTACCGCAGTACCGCGTAACGCACTGGGCATGCTGAGGTACCGCAGTACCGCGTAACGCACCCCCAAATTTTGGTACCGCGCCCACCACTGATAGATAGGCATATTGGGTTATAGAATACAATATTTAGTCTAAATTTATTGTAAATAAAAGTCTTTGTAAGTTTTTAAATTTTAGAATAACTGTATGCGGCGAGTTTTTTTAGCGAAATTCTTTAGGAATTCAAACATGTCTATTTGCTTCGTTCTCTTATTTTCAAAGGCAAGTAAAACAAGTTGGCTTTGGCGTTTTTGTAGCATGGAACGCCGTTGCGGTTGGTTTTCCCATGGGGGGCATATTATTTTCCAGGCGGGGCTTTGACCCCCCTGGCCCCCCCTTGGCTACGGGCCTGTGATGCACCCTTATAATATTCCTTCCGTTGATTATTCAAATCGACTAAATCCCGAAGTAAATATGGTCCAAAACGAGACAGGAAATATGGGTTTAGGATCGCCATCCCAGGTGCAAACCTGTTCTATAAATAACGCTAAATGTTATATATGTGAACAAATCGGGCACAAGGTTAGGTTTTGCCCTTTAATTGAACGTGTGAAAGCTTTAGAATTAGAGAAAAATAAGACGAGACGATGAAAGAACGAATGAGAGAGATGGGCATGATAACCGTAGAGTTGCATCTCCGGCCCGAAGAGAGAATTACCGACGGGAAGATCGTCGAAGGGAAGATTATGACTGAGGTCACCGAAGAGATTGGTCGTCCGACAGAGGTCGGAGAAGAGATGAGTATGACTGAGGGAATGATAGATATTCGTCACCTTACGATTACCGAAGGGGAAGAAGTTCTTCGCCGTACGAACGACACAATGGCCGCAGATTCGATGAGGGAGATAGAAATAGAAGAGGAAATTATACCTCTGGGACAGACTACAAGTATGAAAGTAGATATAGATTTCCTTCGCCACATGAGTACAGGAGAGAGCGAAACTACTCTTCTTACGAGAGAAGAGAGAGAAACTATTCTCCTCACGAGAGAGCGATCGGAGGATACGAAAGCAGGACGAGGGATCGAAGTCCGTCCCCGTATAGAAGCGAGAATGACAGTCGAGAGCCAGACCGAGGAAAAACTTCCTTAAGGAATTGGGAAAAACGACGAAGCGACTCGCCGCGGCCACGAAGGGCCGACAATTCTCCTGTGCGAGACAAGTCGCCTCGCCGAGTATCTTTCCAGGAAGACGACGATCGAAATACAAATTAAAAAAACGTCTAGCAAGACAAATATCACCGGAGAAAATAGAAGGAAAAAATAAAGGACCGTAATAAAAGAATGTAAATGAAGAGATTAGAGAAAATGACCCGAGTGAGAGTAGCAGTATGAAAATTATAAATGCAAATGAGTACGAGAGAAGAGTAAATAAGATGAATGAAAGCGAAAGTGATTATGGAGCGAGAAAGAATGGAGTGAATCTGAGGGACGGTATGACCTTGGAATCGGAGTCTATTTCAGGTGGACAAAACAACGCGTGCGAAGGAATGCAGGTGAGCGTCCTCGGCAGCGAGCCAAGACCTAAATTGAGTGAAATGAGTTCCGATGAAGTATTTGCTAAATGTACGAATGAAATTACATAAAAATAATTGTCATCAGGGCGCGGCTTTACTTCGATTATAAATTAAATTATAACATGCATAACAGTTTCGCCCAACCTTTAAAATCGGGTATTTTAGGTTACATTACAAATAAAGCAAATAAAGACAGAGATCATCTTAATTTATTTTATTTTAAGATGATCTTTGTTGACAACGGATGTTACTTATATTAGGCTTTTAATGCCAACACGCTATTATGTTGGCCTATTATAACAGTAGGCTGGAGCAATTAGTTAAATCATTTAGTTACACAATAATTATAGCAAATAAATCGTAAATATACTTATAAGAAATAATTAATCCAATTTTAATTTTAATTTAAATTTTACATAAAAAGACAAAAATAGAAATACACAATGTAAAAGTAGATATTAAATGGATAAAAATGGACACTGAGAGTTTTGGGGACATTAACATTATTATATTTACACATTTTACTTGTTTATCATGATGTTATTGACAAGTATATGTCACATCCTGAATATGTTTATAAAAAGTTTAATTTCTTAGGATAACTCTTGTAAGTTCGCATTGCGATATAAAAGAATTATCCCTTTTATAAAAAAGGAAGAATAACAGGAATGAAAATAAAGTACATAATGAGAGTAAATATAAAGGAATAATTTTAACCTAGAGGCATTAATGAATAAATTTAAGCTAGAAAGCAAGTTTACGTCTATATAACAAATTTAACACAATTTAATAACCAATTTTAATCTAGAATGTACATGTAAGCACGTATACTAAAATTTACCATTTTAAAAGGTTAAGATTTTCACTAATTATAAAAGTAGGTTGCCTTTAAGCATTCACTTAATCACTAATTTCAGTTAGAGATTATTCACTTACAGTAAGTTAGAGATTATTCACTTAATTATGGATTTGAGCACGTAATAGATATATAAATATTGAATCACTAATTTTAAGCAAGCAGTATGTGCCGTAATGTCAATGTTCTAAAATGACTATTAGGTGAGATAAAAAGCTTCGTGGTTCGGCGGAATCCTCCGACTCGGTTACTCGAGGGTTCCTTCTGGAGGATTTTTGGGGGGTGGTCACTTTATGTTACCAAGGTCGCTCACCTATTACGTCCAGTTTCGGGTTCCTTCTTCCCGAAAAGAAACGTCAATCCTTCTGTTCTTCGTCCGCTGCTTGAAGTTTCAAAGGGTGGGAGCTTTAAGCGGGTTTGAGCAGCTGTCCTCGATCTCGTAGTTCCGTCTTCTCCGTGCAGGTGGTTCTCATGCACTCGTTTCAGCCGTCGATGGTATCTTTGGCTAAGAAGAAGGGATAAAGAGAACCTTTGATCCCACTTCTGACACCACTTGTAATACGCCTCTCCCCGGGTTCGGCCAAAGTCAGGATGTCACAGATTCTGGATGCAGAAATAGTTCGAAGTTTGTATTCCCACAATCGCGGAGTACTGTGTGAGCTCGTGGTTTTCTTTTTCCCAGTTATTAAAGTCCAAAGAGTAAAAGAAACTCAACGGCTTATACGGTCTTTAATTTGAATTTAGGTAAAATAAAATTTAATCAGTTATAGTGAATCAAATGTTTCTTTTACACAGAACTAATAACAAAAGTGTATAGACATAATAATAGTTACTTTTTAATTGTAAGATATTAAATAAGCCAGGCTACTGCCTTTTCCCCTACAGTCAGACTCCAATTGAAAACCCATTAATCTTCTGAGGTGACGTGTGTATATATATATATATATATATATATATATATATATATATATATATATATATATATATAGATAGTCTAAAAGTCACTAAAAGAAAGCTGAATGGTAACACAAAAGGATAAACAGCGGAACGCGGTCTGTTTGTTTGTTTGGGCTGGACTAACAGCATGGTTATTCATAGACTAAATCGTTGGTGCTAAGTTTAATTTGGTGATGTTGCTAAAGTGTGATAATGTAAGCAGGAAGTTGTTAAACAGTATATAAGTATAGGGGTAATGTCTATAGCTTCTAAATTAGTAAAGTTAGAGAGTTAGGTAGGTGCTTTGTAGGACGCTGGAAATCTATGCTAGGCCCTAAAGAAGATCTAAATCAAAGCACTGGTAAGTGTCTTTGTTGTTGTTTAGAAACCTAGTAACTTGGCGGGATCACTAACCCCAAGTTATTACATTTGGCGACGAGGATGGAATTTAATTTGGCTTATTGGATTTAATTTGGCTTATTGGGTTCAATTTGGTTGTTTGGAAAATTGGATGTAGCCTAGCGTAGGTGGGTCGTTCGATTTGGTTGGTTTGTATGGGTAAGCTACCGTCAGGGGTGGATTTAGACCGTCTTCCACCGTCTTCCGGAAGACGGTCAGAATTTTCAGTGAATTTTTTATTATATGATATTTTAATAATATATAATATATATAATATTTAATTATATAATATTTTGATAAATATGATGTAATTTTCCATTGTTTTATTTTTATATCTTTCATTTCATTTAAAAATATGTTATAGCAACTTGAAAATGTACTTCTGCCAAAAAGGTGCTAGCGAAAATTTCACGATTTACAATAGTTCCGGACACATTTTTTACTTTTCAAATTTTGGAAGACGGTCAGCCCAGAAGGCTGGATCTGCCCCTGACCGTACTATACGTAGCTTAGGTCCCGCCGACTTAACTAATACTAATTCCTACTCAGCCCTAACTCTAATACTAATTCCTACTCAGCCATAACGCTAATACAATTTACTATTCAGCCCTAACTGGGGAGTAATTAGATCAAATTTAAACCCTAACCTACTTCACGTTATTTGGCCTAAATCGGTTTTGTTCAAGCATGTCGGTGATTGGCCATATAAGCTCCTACGAAGACTCTGGAGAGGACTTCGAATCTTATGCCAGTAGGGTGATCTTATTTTTCGAGGCAAATTCCATTCGTGATGCTGAGAAAGTACTTACCTTCTTAACTATAATAGGCCCTAAAACGTTTGGCTTAGTTATGGACCTAGTTGCTCCTAAAGCACCGGAAACTTGCACCTATAGTGAATTGGTACAAGCCCTAACCAATCACTACAAACCCCGAGTAGTTCTCATCTATGAACGTTTCAAATTTTATTCGAGGCATCAGACTGTGAATGAAAGCATTGCAGTTTGTTGCAGGTATAAAAGCTCATACCCGTACTGGTAAATTTGGGGACAAATTAGACGAAATGCTAAGAGATAGGTTTGTAATGGGTCTCAAAGAGGAGTCTACCCAGAGACCCCTATTAGCTATACAGGACTGCTTTTGGCAGTCACAGTAGTAAAGCCCAACACGTAAATATCAGGTCATCCCATAAGTAATGTTGTTTTTTACGATAGATTAAGTTTAAACTAGTCCTACTCGGTTTAAGCATAAATTTTCCGAAGGTTATATCTAAGAGGAGATCTATCGTGTTTCGCTACATACTTTACAGACCTTGACCAGTGAAGACGTGTGTTTTGCTTTATGTGAACCCCTCATAAACATGGCGGTATCAGAAGAGCATATCAGGCATATAATGCTTTACGAGTTCAAAAAAGGGAATAGTGCTACTGAAGCAACGCGAAACATTCAGGAAGTTTATGGCAACGATATTCTGCATGTGAGGAAATGTCAAAGATGGTTTCAAAAGTTTAGGAATGGTGACTGCTGTTTGACAGATGCAGCACGCTCTGGACGCCCTGCTGAGTTTGATGATGACCTGCTGTTAGCCGCACTTGAAGAAGACTGCTCAACAACTGTCGAAGAATTGGCCCAGAAACTCAATTCATCCCGTCCACCATCCATCGACATTTGCAACAACTCGGGAAAGTGCCTAAGTTAGGAAAATGGGTGCCACACGAATTGTCGGTCGACAATCTGAGGGTGCGGGTAAACATTAGCACAGCTCTTCATTCCCGTGAACTCCAAGATCCGTTTTTGCACCGTTTAGTGACTGGTGATGAAAAGTGGATACTGTACCAGAATGTTAAGCGCCGTTTGTGCCGGAGAACCAGCGACACCACAGCCAAAACCAAATCTTCACCCTCGGAAGGTGTTGCTTAGTGTTTAGTGGGATAAAGGTGGTGTAATACACTTTGAAACCTTACCACACAACCAAACAATCACCGCTCAAGTCTACTGTCAACAACTGGATCGATTGAACACTGCACTAAAAGAAAAGAGACCTTCTTTGGTTAATCGGAAAGGAATCGTGTTCCACCACGACAACGCACGTCCTCATACCGCTCGGATCACTTCTGCAAAAATTGAGGAGCTTGGGTGGGAAAAACTTCCACATCCTCCATATTCTCCAGACCTTGCGCCTTCAGATTATCATCTCTTCAGGAATCTGCAAAACTATCTTGACGAGAAACAGTATACTTCTTTAGATGACCTGTACACCAGTCTTTGTACGTTTTTTGCTTCAAAACCGCCTGAATTTTATAAACATGGCATTGAAAAGCTTGTAGGACGTTGGCAGTGTCATTGATTCCGATGGAAAATATATACTAGATTAAAAGGTTTCAGTTGAGTTTTTTTTGTCCAAATTCCGATCTAAAAAACGACATTACTTATGGGATGACCTGATAGCTTTAAATCTTCTAGGCCTGGCAGCAGGGCCGCATTTAGGGGTGGCGCACCGGGAAAATGCCCAAGGCCCCGCGCCCGATGGGCCCCGCAAATTTCAATTGAAAAAAATTAAACCACGTATTTGCTGCCATCTGCGACGAGTTTTACTTTTTCCGGCAGGCGGCATGGCATCAGGCATTCTAATATCCGCTTTGGTGTTGTTTAATTTATTGTTCTTGTTAGTGTTACTCATTTCTAATGTTGTTACTAACTTACTTACTTCTTGTTTCTGTTGCAGATTCATGATTTATGTTCTTATTGTTGACAGTGTAATACGTACAACATGGAAACGAGCCGTGACCGGGATCGAAGGAGGAAATATAAACCCGGTAGTGAAAAGCGTAAGGATAAGAAGCGCAGAGAAGAGTTTCTTGCGACGGTGCCGAAACTGACTAATTGGATTAAATCATCAGCAACTAAGTCAGCCCCTTCAGCAGGCCCACCAGCTGCCTCCGCTACTTTAGCAGCTGCGTTTTCAGAAGACGCGTCTACGTCAGTGCGTTCAGCAGGCCCACCAGCTTCAGGACATACAATTAATGACATTGGTTTGTGGCCACAAGTGCTGACCGATGACTTTAGAGAGTTCTGGATAGAGCGGGGAACATCAGATTGCCGAAATTATGACAGCGACTTCAGTAACTCTTCAACTACTGAAAGTGGTACAACACGCCGATGTACGAAGACATTATTTGTTAAGAAACATAGCCTGACGAATGAAAGGATTGAGGTGTCATGGCTGTGCTAGTCTGAGTCCACAGGCTGAGTTTACTGTTTTGTCTCTAAATTAATGTTAATGTCGAGGGCGGACAGCAAGTTCACAATCGGGTTCAACGACTGGAAGCATGATAGACAATTGGTCGAAGCACACGGAAAATGTGAGCAACATATGGAATCGATGAGATATTTGTTGGTTAGAAAGTCTGTCTCCGGCCGTGTTGATTCGAAACTGGTGAACCAGTTTCAAAAGGAGTGCAACTACTGGCAGGAAGTTTTGCGGCGCTGTGTTGACGTTATCAAGTATATCATGTCACGAGGACTAGTAATTCGTGGACACGACTCCCGTTTCGGATCACCAAACAACGGCAATTATTACGGAATTTTGGAATTTTAAGTGAGTATGACAGTTTTCTAGCTGCGCATATAAGCGAGCATGCCAACAAAGGTAGCGGACACACCTCGTATCTCTCTCATTTCATTTTCTCTCATTTCATTTGCGAGGAACTCATACTGTTGATGGCCGATAAAGTACTTCAGACGATTATCCGAGAAATCCAACAGTCAAAATACTACTTTCTATCCGTCGACTCTACGCCTGATGTTTCCCACACCGATCAACTGTGCTTTACCGTCCGATATGTGGTTGAGTCTGGGTCCGTCGAGCGATTTCTACAGTTCATACCTATGAACACACATACAGGGAAAGGAATCGCCGACGTGGTCCTCAACTTTCTGGAGACGCATGGCATTCGAATTGGAGACTGCAGAGGACAGTCTTATGATAACGCAAGCAATACGGCAGGGAAATACAACGGCATAAAGAGCCACATCAACTCAAAATCTCCGTATGCTGAGTTTGTGCCATGCATGTGCCACTCACTAAATCTTGTGGGTAAATCAGCAGTGGACAGTTGCACAATAGCCGTTGAATTGTTTATGTTCATTCAGAATGTCTACACGTTTCTCGTCTCCTCGACATACCGATGGCGTCGGCATGTAGAGGGTCTCGATAGTAGTTCCCGTAGTGAGAAACTAAAGGTCTCTCCGATACCCGCTGATCAGCCAGATCAGATGCCGATTGGCTTCTGCATGTGTTTTGTGTGTGTTAAAAAAATATATGTTATGTGCATTACAAAATATTGTCATTCATTAACACACTAAAATAATACATCCCGAGAAATAGTTTGCCCAAGGCCCCGCACATTGTAAATGCGCCCCTGCCTGGCAGACCTAATGAACCTACTAGACAAACAAATAAAAGGTATGCGACAAATACGACTAAACCTACTAATTCGAACGCTAAACAGGAGGAAAAGCCTTCCAAGCCATGTACTGGGCGTGGAAAACACCATTGGAAGAAGGACTGTCCTTTTAAAGAAGCAGTTTGCCGAAATTGTAGTAAAATAGGCCACATAGCTAAAGTTTGTTTTTCAAAGAAAACAAGGGGTGAAAATTATAATAACATTTCTAGTGTAAATCCTCAAAAGGGAAAGACTTCGAACATTGGAGTGGAGTACCTATTTTATGAGCAGCAAAGTGGTGATAATACAGGTCCATATATTGTAGAGGTAGGCCTAAATGGAATTACAGTTCCTGAAGGACTAGCTACAGGTGCTGCCCGAACTGTCATGTTCAAAACAGTTTTTAACAAAACTTTCAAAAATGCACCTAAACTACATGCGTCTAAAACAATACTAAAAAAACATGGGGCAGGGCATTTTTTAACCTAGTGAGTGGGCGACATTCACTGTCACCCAGTGAAGAAAATTTGTCGCCCAGTAAATAAAATTTTGGGGAACTGGGCGACAAGGAATTTTCAAAATTTGTAAAAATAGAATTGTTTTGGAAGTTGTCTTGGGAGTATTGACTTGGAAGCCATATAAATACATATAATACATGCACATATGCCACAATTAGAACTGTTTATCCTAAATGTAAATAAGAAATTTACATTGAATATTTATATATAGATAATGCTAGTGTAATTTCAGACCACACGGGGATGGTGGCCTGATTAGGGAACATCCGGATCCATAGTATCCTTAATCCAGGGGTGTGCTGGGACCGGTTCGGTCCGGTTCGCCCGAACCAGTTGTTAAATTTTGATTGGATCACCGAACCGTTTGTTTTTAACAAATATTTAACAGTAAGTAGAAATTTATTTATATTTAAATTGTTTTAATTTTTTCAGGATTTTATAGAAAAATATAGATAGTATCACAAGCAGTGGTCGTTTCAATATTTATTTATGTTTTGATGAAAAATTAGTTTATTTTTAGATAATTATGTCATTAGTGAGTATAAAGAATATGTTAAATAATTTCTGCCAAAATGTTACAAAATGCTCTTTGGAAAAGTTAAAATGCATTGGCTTCCGGGGCTCTGCCCCGGACCCCGCTGGGAAAGCTACCGCTCACTCCAGATCCCCTAGCTTAATGACTCGCGCCATTGGCGCTCGCCGATTTACACTCCTATCTGTATCAGAATCAGTTGTTAAGAAATTGGTAGCACACCCCTGCTTTAATTCCCCCACCCCCACTTCCCGATCTGCCTTTGTCGCCCAGTGGGAAAAGCTTAAAAAATGCTCTGATATGAGGACATAAAAATACCTACACTGCGTTCGCGCTTATTAAGCAGATTACATTTTCTCCAATGTTTTCAAAAGTTTTTCCCCGATTTCAATGAAATTTGTAGCAAATAATCACTATATATAGCAGCATTGATGGTATTCATTTCGATAAAATATTTTGATAATTAAAATAATTATCTCATTTTATTGAAAAATATGTAAAATATTGTGTTCCGAATTATTAAGCAAGTATTCTATTTACGGATCTAAATGGTGAAAATGGGTAAGAAGAAGGATTTAACACTAACTGAGAAAAGAAAAATAGTCAAGTTACTCGCTGAAAATATAAAATCTATTGAAATTGCGAAGCAGTTTGGCAGAGCTTATCAAACTGTAAACAGGTTTGTAGCGGAGGGTACCAAACTGAGGCAGCGAAGTGATAAAGGAGCTATAAGAAAAGTGACAAGGCGGCAAATATCTGTAATCAAGCGCAAACTGCAAAGCATCCATTGTCCTTAAGTAAAGAGGTTTCTGAGCAGGCTGGCATACATAATGTACCAAGAACATCTCGATGTGAAATCCTCCAAACAATTGGCAAGACGTGTAAACCTACGATTCAGTCACCACCATTAACACCCAGGTACAAGAAGCAGCGTGTTGAATGGGCGCGTCAGTACGGTTATGTGGGGATTACCGTTTAACAGCAAATAGAGCAGTCCTTCTAGATTACTACCCTATACCCAAGCCTGATGAATTATTTAGCTCTCTTGCTGGGGGTAAATATTTCACAAAACTAGATATGTCCCAAGCCTTTGCTCAACTTAGTTTAGATGAAAATTCTAAAGAGCTAACTATCATAAATACGCACCGAGGCCTATATAGGTACAATAGACTATGCTATGAAATAGCATCAGCTCCGGATATTTTTCAGAGAACAATGGACCAAGTTCTAGGTCACATTCCGGGTGTACTTTTTTTTCTAGATGATGTCCTCATTTCAGGTTCATCAAAAAAAGAACACCTAACTAGATTAACCACAGTTCTAAAAAGACTCCGGGATGCCGGACTTAAGCTAAAGAGAGAAAAGTGTTCGTGGGTCACTAATGAGGTTTCATATTTAGGGTTCCGCATAGATGCCTCAGGCATTCATCCAACGATGGATAAACAAGAGCAATAAAAAATGCACTACCTCCACAAAACATTAGACAATTACAAGCTTATTTAGGTCTAAACTTTTATAGGAAATTTTTGCCTAATGCATCGACTTTCCTTGAACCCCTAAATAAGTTATTACGATCTGGGTAACAGTGGAGATGGGAGAAAACCCAAAAGGAAGCATTTGAGGCTTCCAAGGATGTACTACTAAAGTCCACTCTCCTAGTGCATTATGTTCCTAAACTTCCTCTTATAGTTTCAGCAGATAGCAGTTCTTATGGAATTGGGGCAGTGTTATCTTACCACATTGATGGTGTAGATAGGTCTATCTGTTTTGCTTCTAGAACACTAACTGAGACTGAAAGGCTATATGTACAACTTGAACGTGAAGCCTTAGCCTTAGTATTTGCAGTAAAAAAATTTCATTTCTATCTATGGGGTCATGAATTCAAACTAATTACCAGTGGTGGGCACCGTTAACCAAAAAGTTAACTTCGTTAACCGCTAATCCGTTAACCAAAAAGTTAACTTCGTTAACCGTTAATCCGTTAATTCGTTAAACATGTAACGGAAGTTACCGATAAACCGTTAACGTTAACTTTTATTATAAAAAAAATGAAAAACACAATATATATATAATTTAATTTTCCCTCTTCTTCTCGTTCTCCATTTTGTCCATGAGATGCATGTTGCCCTTCATGAAAATTAGCATATCAAAGTTTTCATCAGACAGGGATGATCTCTTGGCCCTCAGGATGTCCTTGCCCATAGAGAACAAACGCTCCACTGCAGCACTGGAGGGGATGGCTGTGTTGAACTTGATGAACAAGTCCACCAACACTTGCTCACCCAAGAAGGCAGCATCTGTCAGCAAGTCCTTGGAGTTGGTCTCCAGCCAGGTCTTGACCAAGTTCTGGGCCTTGCCCTTGAGTGACCTGTGGCTTGCTGCTCTCTTGTCTGGATGACAGCACTGAAGAAGTCATCCTCCTCCTCCTCCTCGTTGTTGCTGCCCACTTCGTTGGACTGCTGCTTCATGGCCTCCTCGACTGTACCCTCCATGCTTTTCCTCACCCTGGCGACCTTGGTGTTATCATACTTGTCCAACCAGATGAGGCGAAACCTGGGATGGAAGGCAGCAGCCAGCTGGCATTCGTCATCCTCCAGGAGGGGCCCAAACCTTTTGTAGATGCCTGCCAAAAGTGCTCAGCACTGAAAATAATAGAAACTTTTAAACGTTTATTTATGAATTTTTTGGGTTAACGGACTTGAGTTAACGGAAGTTAAATGTAACGGAAGTTAATTAGTCCGATAATGATTTTCAAAGTTAACTTAAAAGTTAAATCGTTAACGAAAAAGTTAACTTCGTTAATTAACGATTAACGGATTAACGGTTTGTGCCCAGCTTTGCTAATTACTGACCATAAGCCTCTTTTAGGTTTATTTTCACCTAATAAAAATATTCCAGTTATGGCCTCAGGTAGGATTCAACGATGGGCACTGATTCTACAAGCCTATAAATTTGACTTGGTCCCGGTCAGGCAAACATCTAGGTACGGCTGATGCTCTAAGTAGGTCGCCTTTAGAAAATCCAAATGAATGCGTACCTATACTTATAGAATGGGTTGACTTGGTGGGGTTTTTGGAATCCACTCCAGTAACTGCAGTACAGATAGAGCAGTGGATAAAATCAGACCCTATTCTGTCTAGGGTCATCCATTACTGCTCAGTTGGTTGGCCTACTAAGATCGAAAGTGAATTACAGCCTTTTTATCAACAGTCTGGAATCTCGATCCAAAATGGCTGTTTCTTATGGGGTCACAGAGTGATAATTCCGAATGAAGGCAGGTCGAATTTAGTGAAGGAACTTCACGCTGAACACATGGGTGCAACAAAAATGAAAGAGCTGGCGAGAGCTTATTTCTGGTGGCCCAATTTAGATGAAGAACTCGAATCATTGGTTCGTTCCTGTCAAAACTGCCTAGAGAACAGAGATCTTTCAAGGAAAAGTCCACTTCATCCGTGGGAATGGCCTACTATACCTTGGCATAGGATCCATGTTGACTATGCAGGTCCTATAAATAATACCTATTTCCTAGTCATTGTGGACGCCTACTCTAAGTTGGTGGAAATTTTTCGAACCACTTCCACGACTTCGGGGTTTACTATTCACTTATTCCGTTCGTGTTTCGCTCGATGGGGTTTACCCGTAGTTCTGGTTTCCGACAATGGTACTTGTTTTACCAGTGAGGAATTTCGTTCTTTTGTCTACTTAAATGGCATTAGACAAATAGACATGTCAGGTCTAATGTTTTTCACCCATCTACTAACGGTCTCGCGGAAAACATGGTCTGTACTTTCAAGTCGGCCTTGCGTCATTCTCATGGGGGGGGGGGGAATGCAAGAGGTGTTGGATAAATTTTTATTTAAATATCAACTAACACCTCAGACAACGACGGGGGTGTCTCCTTCTAAACTTGTGATTGGCCGGGGAATTCGTTCAGTTTTTGACCTGTTACGTCCAAACGAAACGTTACAACAACGAGTTTTACGCCATCAGGAAAAACAGAAGTTGTACCACGACACTAAAAGAAGGAGAGCTATAGAAACGCAATCTAATGATCTAGTTATGATTCGCAACTATGGAGCTTGACCAAAATGGGTTCCTGCAACTGTGCAGGAGAGAACGGGCCCTGTTTCCTTCAAGTGCCAACTAGAAGATGGTCGTTCTATTAAACGCCATCAGGACCAGATATGGGAACGTAAATTGCAGGATGACCAGTCTTCCGGAAGAGAGAACGGGCCCTGTTTCCTTCAAGTGCCAACTAGAAGAGGGTCGTTCTATTAAACGCCATCAGGACCAGATATGGGAACGTAAATTGCAGGATGACCAGAGTCTTCCGGAAGAGAGAATCGTTCCTCTGGATAATGGTTCAATTCGCCTGCCTATATAGGTTGCACCGATTCCTACTACCTCAACTTCGCTCCGCAGGTCGTCTAGGGTCTCTCACCACCCCATGACAGACTAAACTTGTAGGGGAGGAGTGAGTTGACGTGTGTGTGTGTGTGTGTGTGTATGTATGTATGTATGTATATAGTCTAAAAGCCACTAAAAGAAAGCTGAATGGCAACACAAAAGGATAAACAGCGGAACGCGGTGTGTTCGTTTGTTTGGGCTGGACTAACAGCATGGTTATTCATATCTACCTAAATCATTGGTGCTAAGTTTAATTTGGTGATGTTGCTAAAGTGTGATAATGTAAGCAGGAAGTTGTTAAACAGTATATAAGTGTAGGGGTAATGTCTATAGCTTCTAAATTAGTAAAATTAGAGAGTTAGGTAGGTGCTTTGTAGGACGCTGGAAATCTGTGCTAGGCCCTAAAGAAGATCTAAATCAAAGCACCGGTAAATGTCTTTGTTGTTGTTTAGAAACCTAATAATTTGGCGGGATCACTAACCCCAAGTTATTACATCTTCCAATTCCAAAAGCAATTCCCTAACGAGATGGAATGCACCTATCCACCCCGGAGACCCGTCACTTGGAATCTGCCTTAAGGGTGCTGATCCCCTTCTTATATAATCAAAGGAACGGAACCTGGCTACGCCACCACGCAAGCGGTTGACGTCACCTGAGAACGTTGGAGAACCGAGCGTCTCACAATCCATTTTGTTTCCCAAGTGAAATCAAAGAAACCGTCTGCGTCACTGGCGTGTGAATTCAGTTCGGAAGGAAATGAGTCATACACTAGCTTGGGAATTATTAAATGAATGAAATTATATAAAAATAATTGTGTCATCAGGGCGCGGCTTTACTTCGATTATAAATTAAATTATAACATGTAATATATATATATATATATATATATATATATATATATATATATATATATATATATATATATATGGGGGTGGTGTTTAGAGATATTATAAATAAAACTGTGGTGGGTAACCACAGTTAAAATTAATGTGTATATACTTATCTTTTAAAACAGTATTTACATGATGCGCTTACTTAGATGTATATTTAGTAATCGCTTTTTTCTTTCTGATACAGCGTACTTGGCAAACTGCAGAAGCTCGACAGAAGTTTGGATCTCCAAGTAGTTATAGTAGACGAGAGGCTTCGGCAGCTATTCTTTCGAAAATGTTATTAACGAAAGAATTCATCGATAAACATAGGTTTGTTATAATTAATTAATGGGTATACATTTACATATGACGTCGTCAAACTCGTTACGCCGTTCTATATCCGTTTTCTATTAGTCCAACTGACTTGAAGTCAGTTTTTCGAAACTCGAGTTGCTGCGTTTTACCATAATCGAATGTAATTTAACAAGTCACTTCATAAGGCTGTTTTTATAAAAATTCATACAAAAATTAGTTCTTAGCGCCCCACCCTAGGTGAATATTTTAAATTACAAAGCACTGGAAATTTCATCCATGATGTTTCTTGTAGTGAGATATAACAAGAATAGTCTTAGAACGGGTACTATGGGAAAATCTGAAGATGAGTCGTTGCTGTGAAATTGGTAACCATTTGGAGATTTGACATACTTGTCTTGTACCAAAGCGGTTTTCTTTTCGTCCAACTTCCTTCAATTCAAATGAATTCTAGTTGCCGCGTTCTTTTGGTCAAAACAAATTAGGTTTTACTAGACTTCACTTGAGTTTTGCCGAGGCCAGCTCCGGAGGTGGCTACAGAAAATTCGTTACTTTTTGTAAACAATTTGTTATCTGCAGAATAAAAGGTATTTCAACTGCAGAATAAAAGACATTTCAAGAATTCACTGTATTACTTAGGCCCATACTAGAAAATATATTTTTTACTGATATTAGAAGGCAATGCTAGGTTAAATTTATGCGTTTATAAGCCTTAAGGAAAGAAGTGATTTTGTATCATTGCAATTTGGGGATATATTGGCCTTTGCTAGCTCAAACCTAGCCGTAGGGTTGCCAGACGTCCTTTATTTCGATCTGCTTGTCCTTGTCCTTTATTGAAGCGTCAAAGGACGGCATATGTCCTTTATTTCTATTTTTATGTCTATTTCAAATTGGTTGAAAAACTCAAGTTGAACATGAATGATTTATTTGATGAGGTTTCAGTACTAAAAGAGAATTATGCAACTTTATCAGCCTCTGATAAATTTCAAAGTTGTTCGAGCACTTCAGGGCGTTGGTATTTACTTTTGAAAAGCGTTGATTTCAAGTTTTTAAACATTTTCAAGGTGATTTCTTACGTTCTTTCAGTGCCAGGCACTTCAGCATTTTCAGAAAGGATATTTAGTGTTATGAACTCAAAGTGGAATGATGAGAGAAACAGATGTTCACTTCCTCTTATTAAGAGCGAACTATTGATTTACTTCAATTTTAAAGATAATTGTTTAGATTTTGCAGAGAAAATAAAAAATGATGTCAAAGTTCTTAAGGCTTCTCGAAGTAGTACTAAATATGCTCAACATGAATAATTCCTAGATTAAATAGTTATTTTTGTTTTACTTTTTGCTGTTTTCTTTTGTATAATATTAAATAAAGTAAAAAGAATTTATTTTATTTTTACAAATAAACTACCTAACTGGCGAAATTAGTTTAGTTTAGTTAGATACAGTAGTGGTACTGCTCTCGTCTATATTCAAGAACATTTTAAATATAGTAAAAATCAAAGATGTTGAAATAAATATTTATCCTATAACATTTAAAATTTTTTTGGGGAGCATCATTCTCTCTCTCTCTCTCTCTCTCTCTCTCTCTCTCTCTCTCTCTCTCTCTCTCTCTCTCTCTCTATATATATATTATATATATATATATATATATTATATATATATATATATAATTTGAGAATCTGGGAGTGGCAGCTTGAAAACGTTTTGAGTGTCCTTTAATCCGGTCATCAAAATCTGGCAACCCTACAAGTTAGGGCACAATCTAGGCCTTATTCATTCTTATTGTGGGCAAAGATGGGCAGTAATGTATTTGATAAATAATTAAATACATATTTAAATACAATTTGTGGCTAGAGAAAATTCGTTACTTTTTGTAAACAATTTGTTTGTTTGTATTTAAATACTGTATTTATAAATAATTTTTTTCAGGGTATTAAATGCGTATTTAAATGCATTATTATTGGTGTATTTTGTAATTGTAAATACATATTTTCAAATACATTTGCAAAAAATCATGGATTTTTTTTTCCATTTATTGGGAGTATTTTAGTCTCATTTTTTTTTTTTTTTGTAAATCGAAAATGTAATTAATTTTCCTTAACTGTTCCAAACTGTACTGTGTTATGCTTATTATGATTTATGTAGTCCCTTCTTTCTGTTGCCTCTCTTTGGATTGCCTTTGTTACGGATAGGAAGCCTCAAACTACTATAACAATAATAAACACTGAAAATAGAATGTATTTAGATTGTATTTAAATACATTTTGGAAGTAATGTATTTAATATTTAATTACATTCCAGTTTACAGTAATGTATTTGGTATTTAAATACAAATTTGCGTGGTATTTAAATATATGTTAAAGTACTTATGCCCATCTCTGATTGTGGGCTGGATTCATGATAGAAGCTTCAAATTAGGACCTGTTGCACTGTATTAAGTGCCAGGTGAATGGCTAAGCCTTTAACCAATGAACTACGAAGTAGATCTCGCCAAGAGTGTGGGCCTAAGTGCGTTACATTCGAAGTCTCAAACTTAAGTTGCCACGTTTTTTTCTGGTCCACAAATCTGACTTGGTCAGTGAAAGAATGTCATTCAAGTCAAGTTTTGGACGAAAATAAATCGGCTTAAAAGTTGCGGCCATCCCCTGTTCATTTATTATTATTATTATTATTATTATTATTATTTTTATTATTAGTTACAGCAGGGGCGGATCCAGGGAGGGTAGTCTACGGGGGCCACCAAACAGACATCATGATGAGTATTTTATTTGATCCACATTTTTTATATACCATACGCTTCATCCACCATACTGTGAGGTAACAACAGGAAACAGGCTTCCTCCTCTTGTACGTGAGTTGAAAGGTATAAAAAACGTACACTCTCCTAAGGGGATGATCCATATTTAAATTATATTATAATGCAAACATCGGCCACAGTTTTCAATGGTGTGGTAGTGATAGTTGCAATGACAGAA
Source organism: Bathynomus jamesi (assembly GCA_023014485.1). Classification (NCBI taxonomy): domain Eukaryota; kingdom Metazoa; phylum Arthropoda; class Malacostraca; order Isopoda; family Cirolanidae; genus Bathynomus; species Bathynomus jamesi. The sequence continues at coordinate 175,816 of JAJOZX010007153.1, forward strand.
ATATTTTTTTAAAGACATAGTAAAGAAAACGTGAAAATAATATGATTACTAAAAATATTTATCAAGTTCTTTGCATTTCAATTGTGATAAACGTAATATTTACAGTATAATGCAATACTTACTGTAATATTTACAGTATACTACACAGTTATAATACAGTATAACTGAACATAAAATATATGATTAATGATCATGTATTTTATGTTCAATTATACTGTATTATAACGACATTTCACAAGTAATGCAATATTATACAGACCTAATTATCAGGATCTGGGTGTCAATTGTCGCAGGGACTTTTTTAAAGAATTTTTACTAGTGGGCCACTTTAAAAAAAAAAAGGGCACATATATCTAAAAAGGGCAGACACCAAGTACCCGGCATTTATTAAAAGATAGTTAGTTAGATAGCAGATAATTATATAAAAATCAAAGGAATTTAAGGAAACACATTACAGTAGATGCAAAAATGGTAATTTCGATTAAATAAAAGTAGTACCAGACACTATTTATTGAGAAGACCAAAGAGACAGTTCAAACATACTGCTATACTGTAGCTCAGCATTGACAAAAATTGTGAAAATAATATAAGAGCAAATAGGTACAAAACATTTTGTGGAATGTAGATCATAGAAGCATGTGGCAGTTATGTAATATTTCATACTAGAAAATAACTATCTTGAAATGAACCTTGCTAGAATCAATATTTTTACTCCAAAGCTTAAAATTGACTAGTGGACCAATAGAATATGACTAGTGGGCCAAATACAAGGGCAAGTGGGCCATTTGGCCCACTAGTATATTAGGGCAGTTGCGGCGCAACTTGCGGCGCAACATTTTTGGTTGCGCTTGCGCTTGCGGCGCAACTTTTTGAAAAGGGTTGCGCTTGCGCGTGCGGCGCAACTATTTCAGCAGAGTTGCGGTTGCGGCTGCGGCGCTACAAAAATCGTTGCGCGTGCCCACCACTGGGATATACGTTAAATGCAAAGGTGGGCAGTTGCGGCGCAACTTCCGGCGCAACATTTTTGGTTGCGCTTGCGCTTGCGGCGCAACTTTTTGAAAAGGGTTGCGCTTGCGCGTGCGGCGCAACTATTTCAGCAGAGTTGCGGTTGCGGTTGCGGCGCTACAAAAATCGTTGCGCGTGCCCACCACTGAGTATATATGTTAAAAAAGTCCCTGAATTGTTGGACAAAACGTTCACATGTTCCATTCGTCCTTTGAGGATCTAGCCTCAAAGGACACGTTAAGAACTCCTAGGTTTATAAATGATGTTTCTTCGAGTGATAGTATGCTGTTTGTAGTCAATAAGATGCCTAACTGTGCCAGTGGAATGCGCAATTTTGTATATAGATTTATCACTAGGTTTGGTGAGCAAGTCAGCAAGATTATGGGAGCCATGATTAGTGGACTGGTAACTGATATACCGTATTTTATTGATCTCGAATCTGGAAGCATTGGCCTGGGCAACTGCGTGTTCATTATTTATAGTTTCACTGGCCTACGTAGTAGCTGCTCAAGACAACTATCACTTTACCTTCTATTCTTGTTTGTTTGTTTGTGCAATTTGCTCAGCCGAGGGCAAGCCTACCTCCCTCCATTTTCACTATCTCTTTGCACAGACTCGACAGCAACTCTGATGAGAATGTAATTAATGTATGGAATCTGTTTTGTGGCATATTATAAGATTAACATGCATTAAATAACTTCTTTTTTTTTTTTACAAAATTAAGCAGATTTGATTTATTTTTTATTTTCAACAGGCAGAAAAAATTTTTGTTTTTATTTTTATTCCAATTTTTTGTATTATTATTATTATTATTATTTGTTAAATGATAACATTTTGGGAATAGGAAGGAAGCTTTATTTTTTTTTTGGAGTGGGATGGTCACCGGCATAGGCGTATGAGGACGGGGTTCTGGAGAGGCGGCGGCAGCCTCCCCCCCAGGACTAGGGAATTGAGCATTTTCAGGGCAGATTTTTCCTGACATTCCTTTGGTTTTTTTTTTTACGTTTTCAGGTGAATTAATTACTTGCTACTGTACCTGTAGTTAATAATTAAAACATAAGTTGAGGACTTACTGAGTTCTATATCAACTGCAATGCCGTAGTTTTGCTCGTCATTTAGAAATGTTCTAGCACAATTTTATCTCATTTTTGTAAATTGTAATGTTTTTTTTATATCAAAAAGGCTTTAATATACGTATGTTACTCATACTCCAACCGTTGTGTTATTTTATGCTACACATAGTGCTTATGCGGAAATCAGGGCACCCTGAAAATTTTCAGGCCCCCCCCCCCCCCCCCCCCCAGTAAAGTGCCATCCCATACGCAGGGCCGACGAGAGCTGCCACTGGCCTCGGGGAAGGATTGGTATATGGGCACCCCTGTTTACTCAGTATTTTATCATGAATGTTTTTTGTGTACATAACAAGCAAACTGATTATATGTCCAAGTCACTATTCAAAACATACAGTATGAATAAACAACTCAGAAGAAAATGACCATTTTATTTTTCGAATCAATTATATTAATTCTATCACCATACAATTTACAAATGCAGTACCAGTCCATGCAGGCAAGACAATTGTTTACTGCAAGATTTTCATAATTAGAAGTATACTTTCTTTGCCTTCTCTCTAGCAAAGTGGTAAATGATTCTGATGAAATTTAAAGTAAGGGCTAACTGGCTTTCAATTACAATGGTTCCCAGATCTGTCAGTCGGTCTTGGGCATTAGTGGACCGCGGATAATATTTTATCTGTTTCAGTTTGACAATGATGATCTCTATAAAATATATGTTCATTAATTATATTTTCTCTCTGTTATTTAATCAATTGCTTTATTAATATTTTTCGATTTTAACCCCCCTCTTTCCGGGCCCCCTAGAGGTCCGGGCCCAGGGGGTTTATTCCGGCTTCCCCGCCCTCTCGGCGACCCTGCCCATACACCTATGGGCAGGGTGTAGGAAATTTATGGGCTACGTCGTGGCCAATGTCGTAACACTGCTTCCCGGAGATCAGCGAAGTTAAGCGACATTGGGTCTGTGTAGACCGTCCTCCGCGCCCAAATTATGTAGTGATTCGGATCCCACGTAAAGCAGTAGGTCCCCTCCGTCATATGACTTTAGATGTTGCGAAGGAGGTTAAACAACCCCAATAAAAAAAGAAAAGGAAACTTATATTAGAGTTCGGAACCTTTCTTTTTCCTATTCCGAAATTACCAGCCGCCTTGATTTCATAATTCCAACTGACGAAACCTCATGAATAAAATTTTTACTGGTTTGAAATTCTGAAGTTTCACCTGAGAAGTACGGCGGCGTCGCTGCGAGTGAATTTTAGTATGAATGTTTATTACACTACATTACATTATATTTGGAAAACATGAAGTCACTTGGGCCTCTCGAGGTTATCCAAGCAATAAGTTATATTTTATAATCAAATTGTGCAAAATGTTTATCTCATGTCAGCTAATCAGCATAAAACTATTTACAGCGCTACCAAAGCAACCTACATAACTAAAACTAAGAATATACACTATTTACATTCTACAAACCCTCTTTCATTCATAAAAGCGTCCAAAGTTTTCTTAAAACTAATTAAGGAGCTACTATTTACCATATTATATGGCAAGTCAAGCCAAGAATCTACTACTCTGACTGAAAAAGTATTTTCATAGATCCAGTCTACAAGTCTGTTTTCTAATTTTATTATTAGACTCTCGAGTTTTTCCATCAGACACTCATAAGAAAAAGTTACTTACATCTACTGTAAATTGTCCAAACCTGGAAACATTTTGAACATCTGTACATCTTCCCTCAAACAACATCTCTCAAAAGTCAAAACTAAATATATCCACTTCCTTTAATCTTTCCATGTATTCCAATCCTCTTACAGTAGGTTAGAGAAAAGCTTGGTTACTCTCCGTTGCACACCTTCAAGTAAATCAACATAATGTCTAAGGTGAGGGGACCAAGCTTGAATTCAGTATTCTAAGTGGGGCCTAACATAAGCATTATATAATTTATAGATGACTTCCTTACTCTTGTAAGAGGTGCTGTAATGAGGGGGATACACGGCCATACGGCGTATCCCCACCTTAAAACTTCAGGAATGCCGTGTAGCTAAGAGTAGAATCCTGGCCATACGCAAGTATACGGCGTATGGGGGCTCGTTTTTATTGAAATTAACAATAAAATATCTGCTTAAATTCACTTTGCATCTATTTGCCAGCGAAATTTCCAAGAATGGCTTCTTGATGGTTCGGAATGATATATAAAAGTATGAACAGGCATTGCTTTAGACCTGTGCGGGATATAAGCTCTATAATTTGTGAACTTTGGTACGATCCTACCTCAGGAACACATCCTGGTCATATAACGAGGTTTACCTATCGAATGTATGTATGACAAACTATTTTGTAACAAATTTACCGCTAATTCGATAAATTCTCAGATATTTTTGAGAGCGTCGGAAACTATAGATTCATTTTCAGTTTGAGTTTAGGTTAGGTTTGGAATTAATAATAATAAAATAAAATAAAAAATTAAAAAATTAAAAAAGTTTCTGACGTTAACTCGGTATCATCGAGTTTCCAACGCTAAACTCAAAAATATCCAAATTCTTCATTACACTTTCGATAAGTAGCATTGGGTCTGGGTAGTAGTTGGATGGGAGACTGTCCGCTGCGTCCAGACTATGTAGCGACCCGTGGTTCGGATCCCACGTAAAGCTGTAGGTCCCCTCCGTCATATGACCTTAGATGTTGCGGAGGAGGTTATACAAAAACTAATAAATTAAATTAAGTGTTTCGGTTGGAAACTCTTTCGGGAGATATACCCTTTGAAAATGAAATAAAAATAAAAATGAAAAAGTTTATTAGCAGACCATAGTCCATATGACAAATATTAATAATGTGAACTGACAAGAGAATACAATGACAATTCAAATACTAAGGATAGAAATACGATTAATGAGAAATAGCACAGTGAAATGAAACGCTCTCCTTTCCTTAGACTTTAATCAACTTAATTGAACAACATTTTTGTTAATATAAATAAAAATAATATAGTTATGGTACACAAAATATATATAATCAATGACATAAGTTATAATAATAATAATAATAATAATATAGATATAATAAACAGAGGACATTTATATGAATTGTTTATACTACAGATTAGAATTAATTAAATCAAAGAAAATATCATTACCTTGATATAATAAAGTATATCACATCTCATCAGTTTAGTTCAGACATCATCAGTTTAATTGAATTGAATATAAACACAAATGATTTTACTCAGGTATAATATTCTACTAAAGTCGTCATCAAACCTGCAAAATAATATTACATACAGTACTGTCGAAGTTAAGTGGAGCTACAGACAAATGTTTTCATACTATGAAATTCCATAGCTTAGAAGCTTAGAAGACATACGGCAGGACTGATGAATAGCTTGGATGATCGGGTTGGCTGATTTTTTAATTCTTTGCATTAGACTGCATTGAGCACATCTTGTTACCTCCTGGAAGCTCGGGACATTGTAGGTTATTGTTGGTTAGCCGATCAGCCCACCCTGATCGAGCAAGCCGGCGGCACCCAGGTAACTGATCGCACTCTCCGGAGTGGACCAGAGGTTTAGCGTATTAGTGATGTTGTGTTGTGTTCTATGTTGTGCTAGAGCGGTACAGTCTGTCATAGTGTTCAATTGTTTGTGGTGTGTCCTGGCATAGGTGGCAGGTGTCGTCTGTGGAGTTGTAGGTAGCAAACATTTGTGAAGCTGAGCATCTCAGGTCAGGGGGGGGGGTGAATTTATGTAGGAGTATAAAAGAAAGATCTGTTGTATAGCAAATTCAGGGTTCTGACAAAACCTTTTTTTTATAATTCACCCAGAATTGCTGTGCGTATATATTACTGCAGAAAGTACAAAAGAGAATGTTTTTAGGTTTACGTGTACAGAACCGGAAGTTCCTTATAGTCATATTCGTTTCAACACAGAGGCATCGATATTGTTTTCTTATATCTGAGTCATCACTCAAGGAACTAGTGATAGTTTGATCCAAATACTTAAATCCTTGTACTTCCTCTACTGCTTCACCTCTCATTTTGAAACTAATATCGGCTGGCTGATTAGAGCTTTCACGATGGAATTGCATAAACTCAGTTTTTGTAACATTAAAAAGAATATCATGTTTCTGTGAATATAATTCGCAGACTTTTAGCAGCCCATCCAGACCTTTAACAGAAGGATTTATTAACACCATATCATCGGCATAGACTAAGTTACAGTATTTATCCTTGTGTTATCTATACAACACCCCACTGTTGCCTCACTAAGTGAAGCAATTAATCCATCAATACACACATTAAACAGCAGAGGAGAGAGTGTTATTTTTTATTTTATTGGGTTCAGAATCCCAGCTGAGCCGTGAACGGCCAAGCTCTGAAGGGCCAGTTTAACCTACAACCCAAGTTAAGCTAGACTAAAAACTTACGGACTTGGAGGTCCTACTAGGTCCTACCTCAGGGTTGCTGACTCGATGTGGACCTACCTTAGGCCTCAGTCAGTGGCGGATTTAGGGGGGGGCCGAGTAGGCCATGGCCTACGGCCCCGCGCCTGTGAGGGCCCCGCGCCCTCACATATAATTATAATGTTGGATTCCACTATAAATAATACAATTGATTAATGATTAGTGATAATTATGGTATCACTCTCTTTGCTGGCGGGAGTTTAGTTCTATTCAGGCCGCTGTGGAGTGCACATGTGAGTGTGTTTAGTGGTAAGTAATGGTAAAAGTCGTATCTCGAAAAAGTCGCCAGTCAATAAATGGGGATGGGGGAGTTTTAGTCAGCTTTATAATAACATAAATAAGTTGAAAAATGTTAAATTAATGTAATTAATTTTGTTATATGAAACGTACTTAGGCTAGGTTAGGTCAGTTTAGCTTAGATTTCATAATAAATACATTTTATACATATTTAAGGAAAAAGTCGCCACTGGTGGGGGCTGGCGACTTTTCCCATAAAGCGACTTTTTCACCCGAACAACTGTTTAGTGTCTGTATTTAATTAATTAATTAAACTGTATTAATTAATACTAAACCGAGGGTCAAGTGTAAATAGTTTGTTTTTTATGTTTTTATGTTTCAGGATAAGGCAGTGAGGCTGCACTGAGGCACAATGGAGAAATCAACAAGTCGTGATCGTGATCAAGGGAGGAAGTATAAAGCTGGCTCTGTTAAACGACAAGAAAAGGCAGACGTAAACCAAAGAGTAAAAAAACTACCAAAAATAACTCAATGGTTGACATATCCAACAGTATCTGAATCTGCAAAATCACAAACTCAAACTGAATCCGGTCAAACCGAATCTGAATCAGTAGAGACACCAATTACGCCTGAAACAACTGGAGAAGCCACAACTAGTACTGAACCTAGTGTAGTTAGCGCAATTGAACCTGAATACAGTGACAGTGAGGAGACACAAGAGGAAGTGAAAGTTATGAATACCGGTACTGAACAAGGATTTGAAACGGATCTTGGATTATGGCCTAAAATAATTACTGAAAATGTGTGTGACTATTGGTTGAAAAAGGGAAGCGCAGAATGTCGACACTGTGATGGTGACTTCAAAGAGTCAGCTGTGAAAGAGTTAAACAGAACCCGTCATTGTACAAAGACATTATTCACTCGAACTCATTCATTATCTGGCCAAGAAATTAATCTTAAATGGCTCTGTTACTCTAAAACAACTGGTAAAGTGTATTGTTTTGCTTGCAAGCTTATGTCAAAGGTGGAAAGCTCATTCACAACTGGCTTCAATGGTTGGAAGAACGCTAGGTATGTCATAGAATCTCACAGTAGGTCAGATCAGCACAGGAAAAGTATGGTCGAAATGATATATCGAAAGACTGCGGGTGCCCGTATTGACTCTAATCTAGTACAACAATATGAAAGTGAATGCGAGTACTGGCAAGCAGTATTGAGGAGGTGTGTAGAGGTTTTAAAGCTACTTTGCGAACGCGGGCTAGCCATTCGAGGTAAAGATGAAGTAATTGGATCAGTACACAATGGAAACTATCTTGGGATTCTAGAGCTGCTGAGCACATACGACAGTTTCTTGGCAGCACATATCAAGAAACACGCAAACAAAGGTAGTGGTCATACTTCCTACTTGTCCATGTCATTTCTGAGGAAGTCATTGGAATAATGGCAGAAAAGGTTATGTCCTCAATAACAGATGAAGTAAAAACAGCAAAGTACTTCTCAATTTCTGTTGACTCCATTTCAACTTACTTTTACAATCCGCTATGTACTGCCTACTACAGGTCCAGTTGAAAGGTTTTTGCAGTTTATTCCCATGCTAAGCCACACTGGCAGAGATATTGCTACAACTGTTCTTGATTTTCTTAAAGAGAAGAACATTCCAGTTATCGACTGCCGAGGACAGTCCTATGACAATGCCAGCAACATGTCTGGTAAATATCTGGGGACCCAACAGATAATCAAGAATGAGTGTAGTGAAGCTGAGTACATACCATGTATGGCTCATTCCTTAAACTTGGTGGCTAAGTGTGCTGCAGAAAGCTGTCCTGCTGCAGTGTCATTGTTTGCTCTGGTACAAAATATGTACTCCTTTCTTGTTGCATCTACTTATCGTTGGAGGAGACACCGTGAGGTACTAGAGACTAATAAAGATAAGAAGTTGAAAGTTGATAAAATACTTTCAGACACTCGTTGGTCAGCACGAGCAGATGCTGTAGCTGCTCTCAGTAGAGCACACAAAGAAAACATCATTGTTCTGGAAGAGTTATTCTCAGATCAGAATCAGCCAGCTGAAACAAGAGCTGAAGCAAGTGGTCTTCTCAAAGGTTTGAAAAAACTTGAAACAGTGATTCTTCTTGAAGTTTGGGATACAGTATTGGAAAGGTTTCAGAGTAGCAGTATCCAGCTGCAAAAATCTGGGCTCTCCCTCAACACAGCTGTCACACTGCTAGAGTCTCTTTTACAATTTGCTAAAGACCTGAGATCCCAGTTCGATGACTTTGAAGCAAAAGCTATGGCTAAGTGTGATCCCTGTGATGTGACGAGTAATGATGCATACTACGCCGACACGCAGCGTATTAGGAAGCGCAAGCGTCACCACGATGAACTAGACTCCGCAGAGGATGTTATGCTGACAGGGAGAGACAAGTTTAGAGTGACTGCATTCTTGCCCATCATTGACAAGCTCTGTGCTGCCCTACAACAACGCATTGCTGCTTACAGCGACCTTCGAGAGAAATTTGGGTTTTTATCAGAAATCTCAAACAAAACGAACACTGAGCTTAAAGCATCTGCTGAAAAGCTTGTGTCTTCATATCCTAAGGACTTGGAGGCTGGATTGGAGTCGGAGCTTTTGCAGTTTGCACACCTTATGAAATCCATTCCAAGAGATTCACCTGAAAGTGCTCCTTCATCAGGTGGTGCAAAGGCTGCAAAAAGTCCTGAACTAGAAATGTATGAGATAATTCACAGACATGACATGGTAGAAACATTTGCTAATGTTGAAATTGTATTACGACTCTATCTCTGCATGTTTGTCACAAACTGCACTGGGGAGCGATCATTCTCCAAGATTAAACTAGTCAAGAATTATCTAAGAAACACCATGGGGCAGGACCGTTTGTCTTCACTCACCCTGTTGAGCATTGAGCATGAGAAATTAAGGGTGCTTGATTTTACTGATGTCATCAAACAGTTTGTAAGTAAGAAGGCTAGAAAAAAATCTTTTTTGACTGAGAAATAGTTAAGTGTACCGTACAAATTGCCTGCAATAAACAAAACCCACTCATTGCATCATTTGCATGTCAGTCAAGTGGTATTCTCTTTAGTTAATGGTGTATTATTATAGTTATTTTTTGTTAATGGTGTATTATTATAGTTATTTTTTATTGTTAAGCTTCAAAAAAACAAATGTGTAATGTTCAACTATGAAATGGTCATTTGGCTAATTAATTATCAATAAATTGAATATTGTTTAAAAAGTAAATTTATTTTAACGCTTCGCTCGCCCATTGATTTGAAGGCCCCGTAAGGTCACCACTGGGGGATGGGGGTGTAAATCTTCATTTCAGTTAATTAAGCTAGCTTTGCGTAGTTTGGGGCCCCGCACTCCAACCGGCCTAGGGCCCCGCGCACCTTAAATCCGCCACTGGCCTCAGTTGCATAAAATTAAGATAAAAAACAAAAGGGGCACTATTTATGGTCTTCTTTCTAAACCTTGCAACAACAACACAACCTGCACCATTGCACGATGCAACAATCTTGTATCTAAACAACCAAAATGAATTGCAAGAGAGCTCTCTGTAAGACCACGCCCTGTAAGCGCCGCATTCAACAAACGAGTACGCAGGACGCACAGTGCCCCCAAAAAAATGATGCCACAAGAGTGCCCAAACAATAATCCCACAAGAGCCCAAAAATGCTAGCTCTAAATTAAGCGAATTTTTCACTAACCTTACAATTATGAGATGGATATATATACACCTTAACTTAATATATACAAGCAATACTGCATCAATCAGCTTAGTCATCATATCGCCTTGGGACAACAATGACTCTTCCTCTTCTAGATTTTTTAACACCCCACCGAAGAGGCATTGTTGTCATTACCTTCTGCAAATTTAGCCAAGTCTTTTCCATGAGGCTGTAACTCAAATGTTTCATCTTGACTATCCGTGTTTTTGCTGATTTCTAAAGCATAGAGTTTTTGTATAGGTCCCTTTAATTTTCCTCCTGAAGTCTTTACCACTGCAGACCTAACTAAATTGTCTTTGCCAACAAACAACTCTTCAATTATGCCAAGTTTCCAGCATTGTCTTGGTCTTTCATCCCCAATCATTACCACTTCTCCCACCTTGATACAATTTGCATTGGAGCCCTTTACATTGTCTGATGGGTAATAATTGAGTTCTGGCAAGTATTCTATCTGCCACCTCTTCCATAACTGATCTTGTAGCTCTTCAAGGTACTTGAACCTTCTGGTTAACTCTTCTTGAGTGCTCTGGATAGGCTGTAAGTCTTCTGGCAAACTGGGGCTTGATGTTAATCATTTACCACAAAGAAAATGATTTGGTGTTAATGGCTTTGCATCCTGCATACTGTTATAAACAAAGGTGATAGGCCTACTTTTCACCATTGCTTCTACTTCACACAAAACAGTGCAGAATTCTTCTTTGCTCAAATGAGCATTAGCTAAAAGTTTCTTTAATGGACACTTTACACTTCTCACTAGCCTTTCCCAAAATTCTCTAACCAGTTAGGTTACTTAGGTTCTAGCAAACAATCAAAAGCACTTACCGGTGCGTTGAATTAGATATTCCTTTGGAAGCCTACCATTAGATTTCTGTGTCCCACAAACGGCCTACCTAACTCTCTCTTACATTACCAACTTAGAAGGTATAGACATTACCCCTAACTATACTTAAGTACGGACAACTTTCTACCCCATTTGTCACCTTAGAAACACCACCTAATTACACTCAGCACCAATGATTAGATCAGATCGGAAAAAACATCTCTAGGCTAGCCCAAAACAATACGAACAGCCGCGTTGGTTCGTTTATGACTTGCTGTTGCCATTCAGCTTAGATTTAGTGATATTTCCCTTTTAGTGACTTTTAGACTATATACATATATATACACACACGTCACCTCACTCCTCCCCTACAAGTTTAGTCTGTCAGGGGGATGAGGGACCCTAGACGACCTGCGGAGCGGGGTTGATGTAGTAGGATTAGGTGCAACCTGTATAGGCGGGCGAGTTGAACCATTTTCCGGAGGATCAGTTCTCTCTTCCGGAAGACTCTGGTCCTTCTGCGATTCACGTTCCCATATCTGGTCCTGATGGCGTTTAATAGAACGACCATCTTCTAGTTGGCACTTGAAGGAAACAGGGCCCGTTCTCTCCTGGACAGTTGCAGGAACCCATTTTGGTCCAGCCCCATAGTTGCGAATCATAACTGGATCATTAGGTTGCGCCTCTATAACTCTCCCTCTTTTAGTGTCATGGTACAGCTTTTGTTTTTCCTGATGGCGTAAAACTCATTGCTGTAACGTTTCGTTTGGACGTAACAAATCGAAAACTGAACGAATTCCCCGGCCAATCATAAGTTTAGAGGGAGACACCCCCGTCGTGGTGTGAGGTGTTATTCGATATTTAAACAAAAATTTATCCAACACCACTTGCATTTCCTCCCCACGAGAATGAGGCAAGGCCGACTTGAAAGTACGGACCATGTTTTCCGCGAGACCGTTAGTAGACGGGTGGAAAACACTAGACCGGACATGTCTAATGCCATTTAGGTGGACGAAGGAACGAAATTCCTCACTGGTAAAACAAGTACCATTGTCAGAAACCAGGACTACGGGTAAACCCCATCGAGCGAAAACTGAATGGAGTAAGCGAATAGTAACACCCGAAGTCGTGGAAGTGGTTGGAAGAATTTCCACCCACTTAGAGTAGGCGTCCACAATGACTAGGAAATAAGTTTTATTTATAGGACCTGCATAGTCAATATGGATCCTATGCCACGGTATAGTAGGCCATTCCCAAGGATGAAGTGGACTTTTCCTTGGGAGATCTCTGTTCTCTAGACAGCTTTGACAGGAACGAACCAATGATTCGAGTTCTCCATCTAAACCAGGCCACCAGAAATAAGCTCTCGCCAGCTCTTTCATTTTTGTTGCGCCCATGTGTTCAGCGTGAAGTTCCTTCACTAAATTCGACCTGCCTTTATTTGGAATAATCACTCTGTGGCCCCATAAGAGACATCCACTTTGAATGGAGAGGCCAGACTGACGTTGATAAAAAGGCTGTAATTCACTCTCAACCTTAGTAGGCCAACCAACTGAGCAGAAATGGATGACCCTAGACAGAATAGGGTCCGATTTTGTCCACTGCTCTATTTGTACCGCAGATACTGGAGTGGATTCCAAAAACTCCACCAAGTGAACCCATTCTGTAGGTATAGGTACACAATCATTTGGATTTTCTGAGGGCAACCTACTTAGCGCATCAGCCGTACCTAGAAGTTTACCTGACCGATGTACTAAGTCAAATTTATAGGCTTGTAGAATCAGTGCCCATCGTTGAATCCTACCTGAGGCCATAACTGGAATATTTTTATTAGGTGAAAATAAACCTAAAAGAGGCTTATGGTCAGTAATTAGTTTAAATTCATGACCCCGTAGATAGAAATGAATTTTTTTTACGGCAAATACTAAGGCTAATGCTTCACGTTCCACTTGTGCATATCTTTTTTCAGTCTCAGTTAGTGTTCTAGAAGCAAAACAGATAGGCCTATCTACACCATCAATGTGGTGAGATAACACTGCCCCAATTCCATAAGAACTGCTGTCTGCTGAAACTACGAGAGGAAGTTTAGGATCATAATGCACTAGGAGAGTGGACTTTAGTAGTACGTCCTTGGAAGCCTCAAATGCTTCCTTTTGAGTTTTCTCCCATCTCCACTGTTCCCCAGATCGTAATAGCTTATTTAGGGGTTCAAGGAAAGTCGATGCATTAGGCAAAAATTTCCTATAAAAGTTTAGGAGACCTAAATAAGCTTGTAACTGTGTGATGTTTTGTGGAGGTGGTGCATTTTTTATTGCTTCTAGTTTATCCATCGTTGGATGAATGCCTGAGGCATCTATGCGGAACCCTAAATATGAAACCTCGTTAGTGATCCATGAACACTTTTCTCTCTTTAGCTTAAGTCCAGCATCCCGGAGTCTTTTTAGAACCGTGGTTAATCTAGTTAGGTGTTCTTTTTTAGACGAACCTGAAATGAGGACATCATCTAGAAAGCAAAGTACCCCTGGAATGTGACCTAGAACTTGGTCCATTGTCCTCTGAAAAATACCTGGAGCCGATGCTATTCCATAGCATAGCCTATTGTACTTATATAGGCCTCGGTGCGTATTTATGATAGTTAATTCTTTAGAGTTTTCGTCTAAACTTAGTTGAGCATAGGCTTGGGACATATCGAATTTTGTGAAATATTTACCCCCAGCAAGAGAGCTAAATAATTCATCAGGCTTGGGTATAGGATAGCAATCTAAAAGGACGGCTCTATTTGCTGTTAAACGGTAATCCCCACTTGTCCGGTTTTAGTACAGGAACTACTGGGGCAGCCCACTTAGCGTGTGTGACTGGTTCAATAATTTTATCTTTTAGCAGCCTGTCAATTTCTAAATCTACCTTCTCTCGCAGTGCATGCGCAATTGAACGAGCCTTACAAAATTTCGGAGTTACATTAGAATCTACTTCTATGCAGACCTGATGGCCTTTTAGGTTGCCTACTTCAGGCCCAAAAACAGAAGAAAACTCCCTTAACAATGAGTCCATGTCAGATGGATATGAGAGTGTATGCACATCTGCCTGACCCCTTGGCAAGATTTTGTCAATTGGCATTTTCAAAGCATCAATCCAATCACGGCCTAGTAGAGTAGGCCCTTGCTCATCCACCACTAAAAGGGTTAAGGGATGAGACAAAGTTTTCTGATTGAGTGTAACTGTGACGTATGCTTCTCCACAAATAGGTATTTGTATGTCCCCATATTTCTTCAAAATCGTTTTAGATGCATGTAGTTATGGAAAACTGATGTGTGGATAGTTGGGAGGTAACGAAAATGGTTCACTGAGTAGGTAGGTAGTTAATCTAACAATTATTAAATTCCTTTTATGTCAATAACTGGGTGGATGAAACCAATTGGTTGCTCACCAGAGTTATTCTCCACACTAGTATTTATATACTGTGTGACAAGAGCGTGCTCGGTAATAGATATACATTACCGATCAACCAACCGAAGAAAAAACTAAGAGGACGCTGGTGGAAAAAGCCCCGCGAAAGGGAGAACGAAAAGGAGGAACGGGGCGACAAGACGGAACGAGAGAAGGGAGAAGAACAGACACCGAAAAAAGATCCCCACCAGCAAGTACGCTCTCGACAATTATACAGGAAGGAGAAAAGAGACTCTAATAACTAGCAGTAAGTGACTAATTGTGTTTTAACCCAGTTAGAAGTAAACTCATTAAATTAAGCTGGGTCAGACAACTTAGGCCTACATTGTGGCCTAAGACCTAGCATCAACTCATAGCTTAACAAAGGTGAAGGTAGATTGCCCTAACCTAATTTGGTGAGGAATCCTACTGTGGACCTCAATTTATCTGCCCGCTCTGGACCATTTCCGGAATCTCTAGGCTGACCCTTACAAGGCTAGACTTAATCTACTCTATAGTTAGACTGGAGATATTAGGGGTGGGTTAATTGGGGACCAATTCATACAGAGCATTTTTCACATTGGTGGTCCGTGTGTGGTGAATTTACAAACCTTAACCTTACTTAACAAAAATTGCAGAATTAGGCTAAATGGTCTAGCCTAAGCCTAACCTAATCAATCCTAATTAGGTCTACAACCTAGGGCCTAACTAGGAAACATTTACATTTAAGGAGTCTCATTCTCTTATAAGCTTAGACCTGAGTGACACATAAGTACTTGGGGGGGATTAAACCAAATTTAAAACTTGACTGTTTTGTCTGTGATCTCTCTTCTCTAGTAATTTCTTCTTGTCCTATATTTCATTACGATCCCCAGTTAAACAACATTAGTGAACAAGCATTTAAAATGCATACAACTCCAAGCATCCAATTCTTCTTTTAAGGAAGAATCACTCAACAGATTTTTTCAACAGGCACATGCATTCCTTGCAATCTGTGTGTATATATATATGTATATATACACTGTACTCTTTACATGTGTGTAATGAGTCTTTACTAACTAATTATTGTTTTCTGTGTAACAAGTCTTTACTAATTATTGTTTTCTGTGTTTCAGATCTATGCTATGTTTATGTTGAATAAAGCCTCAAATTGGCCTTTACTTTATCTTTAGCCCGCTAACAAACGCGGCACCACAATTTACTCAACATTTCAATCAGCCATTCAGTCGGCCTTTCAGATACAGCAAGCAAATATTCATCCAGTAATCTTACTATATCATGGAGAAGGTGATTCGCCCGGATAAATTTATTACTTCTCCGAATTCTCCCCAAGCTGGGAAACTATGGAAATTATGGTCGCTCGGATTCAAATATTTCTTGAGTACTATCGCCGAACACAACCCCAATAAATTGGAGGTTCTATTCATACATATCGGCCCCGATGTCGCTGATATCATTCAAGACTGCTCTACTTATGAGGATGCCATGGGAGCCTTTGAGGCCACCTACGTTAAGAAGCCAAACGAGGTATGCGCTCGCCACCTGTTGTCCACCCGTCACCAAAAGCCCGAGGAAACCCTCGATGAGTACTTGCAAATTCTTCAACAACTAGCCAATGACTGCAACTTCAAATCGGTTTCCGCCGACGAAAACAGGAGTTCATCTGTGAGAGACGCTTTCATCCGAGGAATTAGAGATAGCGCCATCCGTACCCGCTTACTCGAAAATGACACACTCTCACTGGAAAAGGCTATCGTCCAGGCTCGAACATTAAATCAGGCCCAGAAAAACTCAGAATCGTACCTCACTCATTACGGTGCTGTGGCAGCCACTGGCTCTCGCCACGAACCGTCGCCGACTATTGACTCTGCCCGGCCTGCCTGCGCCCAAGAAGACGATCTCCCAAACTCTTCAGCCGCTACGAATTTCGACAACAAAGCCGCTCTGTGCTTCTTCTGCGGGTCTCGACGCCACCCACGAAGCAGGTGTCCAGCAAAGGATTCTATCTGTGCGAAATGTGAAAAGACCGGCCACTGGGCCAAAGTCTGCCGCTCAAGTACTTCCTCGGCACGTCAAAAACAGGATAAAACCACAGCGTCTCATTCAGCCGCAGCATTAGCGACCATTAGTACCACTCTATCGTGTAGCTCCTCCATGCCTACCAACTCAACAGTCGATATCCTCGTTAACGGCCGTTCGTGTCTCGCCTTGTTGGATACTGGCAGCTCGGACAACTTAATTCGTGAGGATCTAGCCAAACACTTAGAGCTGCCCATTCTTCCGCACTCGGGCGTCGTATCAATGGCTTCGCCTAATCTATCCGCAGCCATCTCAGGTCGATGTACAGTGAAGGTTACGATGGGAGACCGCGACTACGAAAAGCTCGAACTATCCGTCTTGTCGGATCTGTGCGCTGACATAATACTCGGTACCCCATTCTTAATCAAACACAAGGAATTGAACATCAATTTCGGAGGTCCGGAGCCAGCACTCCATATATGCGGCCTTACTCGATCAAGAATTTCAGCCCCACCACTATTCGGCAACTTAACTGCCGATTGTCGTCCCATCGCCACGAAGTCCAGACGATTTTGCTCTGAGGACAAAATTTTCATTGGGAAAGAAATCGAAAAGCTACTCAGGGATGAGATAATTGAACCCAGTAACTCACCCTGGCGTGCTCAAGTAGTCATCACATCTACCGAAACAAAAAAAAGACGCATGGTAATCGATTTCTCTCAAACCGTCAACCGATTTACCATGCTAGATGCATATCCTCTTCCACGAATCGATGATATAGCCAACAAAGTCTCACAACACAAATACTACAGCGTAATTGATCTGTCAAGCGCATACTACCAGGTAGAAATCGATCCGTCTGAACGACCTTTCACAGCATTCGACGCTGACGGAAATTTATACCAATTCAGAAGGATCCCTATGGGAGTAACTAACGGAGCCGCGGCCTTCCAGCGCGTCATGAACGAATTCATATCCTCGAACAACTTATCATCAACATACGCCTACCTCGACGATCTCACCATCTGCGGAACCACTTGGGAAGAGCACGATGAGAACCTTCGACATTTCTGGGAAGCCGCTAAACGAGTAAATCTGAGTCTAAACAAGGAAAAATGCAAGCTTTCGATGACATCAGTGCACCTGCTCGGATATTCTATCTCTCATGGCGTACTGCGACCCGATCCCGAACGCCTCCGGCCACTACAAGAACTTCAAACTCCTCGCAACAAGTCTCTACAACGCGTAATCGGACTATTCGCATACTATGCTAAATGGATTCAGAACTATTCCCTCAAGATCAAACCTCTGCTCAACGTTTCATCATTCCCATTAACTCGCGAGGAAGTATCAACGATCCAAACACTCAAAGATGATATCTCGAAAGCTGTCGTCGGTTCAATCGATGAAGAACTGCCGTTCACTGTGGAGACGGACGCTTCCTCTTCAGCAATCGGAGCCACCCTCACCCAGAACGGCCGCCCGGTGGCGTTCTTTTCTCGCGCTCTGAATAACACAGAACGTCGCCATCACATCGTTGAAAAGGAGGCATACGCTGTAATCGAATCCATTCGCAAGTGGAAGCACTTCTTAGCTTATCGACACTTTACTGTCGTCACCGACCAGCGGAGCGTATCTTTCATGTTCGATGGAGAAGCTACTGGTCGTATTAAGAACGATAAGATTCTCCGTTGGCGTGTAGAACTAGCCGGCTACTCATTCACAATAAAATACAGACCGGGCCCCGAGAACCGAGCCGCAGACGCATTGTCGCGATCCTTTTGCGCTGCTACTCCAAGAATATCCCTCGCCCAGCTGCATGTTAATCTGATACACCCAGGAGTCCGCCGAATGACTCATTTGTGAGAGCTAGGAACCTACCATTCTCAGTGGATGACATCAAACGAGTTACGTCGGAATGCCAAACATGCGCTAAATGTAAGCCACAGTACTATAAACCAGAAGTTAGTCACTTAATACGGGCCATGTCCCCGTTTGACCGACTTAACATCGACTTTAAAGGCCCGCTTCCGAGCGCAACTTCGCGACCTTACATCCTAACAGTAATCGACGAGTATTCACGCTTTCCTTTTGCCTTCCCGTGCCGTGATACGAACACGTCAACCGTTATCGCCCGTCTCACCGAGTTATTTTCTACCTTCGGAACTCCCTCTTACATCCACACAGATCGAGGGACATCGTTTATGTCTTCGGAACTAAAACTGTTCCTAACTAAACATGGTATCGCGACTAGTCGCACAACGCCGTATCACCCCCAAGGAAACGGGCAATGCGAACGTTACAATGGAATCATCATGAACACCATCAAACTAGCCATAGAAGATCGCGGGTTGCCGATGTCGCAATGGGAGTCCGTCCTACCAGACGCGCTGCACTCGATTAGATCGCTGCTGTGTACGGCCACGAACGAAACTCCTCACGAGCGTCTATTCACGCACCCGCGGCGTACTTCTACCGGTTCTGCACTACCGACGTGGCTGTCTTCTCCGGGAACTGTACTCCTTCGCCAATTCATTCGCCGATCCAAGAACGACCCCCTCGTCGAGGAAGTTGAGTTAATTGAGGCAAACCCCAACTACGCGTTTATACGGCATCCGAATGGGAGAGAAGATACCGTATCCATCAGGGACCTGGCACCGGCGGGACGTAGCAATACGGATGACACGAATCACTATGAACCCCCCGTACCCAGTCCGCCAATCAATTCCACCCCGCTAACGGACGACTCAGAACCCGCTGAGATCCGCCGACACACGGTCCCAACAGCTCCCGTCGAAGCGACTCCAGTCGAAGTCGAGAGAGGCCCACCTGTGTCAGTAACCTCCGAGACGAGTCCCCCTCTGAGAAGAAGCACTCGAATCAGATACCCAGCTCAACGCCTAAACTTGTAGACTCTTCTTTCTTCCAAAATATCTTGAACTTGTCGTTTTGTTTCTTACCGTGCAATGTATCACGTATTATAAAAGAAGAGATGAATGTAATGAGTCTTTACTAATTATTGTTTTCTGTGTAACAAGTCTTTACTAATTATTGTTTTCTGTGTAACAAGTCTTTACTAATTATTGTTTTCTGTGTTTCAGATCTATGCTATGTTTATGTTGAATAAAGCCTCAAATTGGCCTTTACTTTATCTTTAGCCCGCTAACAAACGCGGCACCACAATGTGCCACAAATACACTCAACCTATCTGAACATAAGCAAGGATTGCATGGGTTACTCAAAAGGGTATTATGGCCTACTTTGGCCATAGCCCAAACACTGAACCTTGGTCTTATGGCCTACTTTGGCCATAGCCCAAACACTGAACCTTGGTCTTATGGCCTACTTTGGCCATAGCCCAAACACTGAACCTTGGTCTTATGGCCTACTTTGGCCATAGCCCAACACTGAACCTTGGTCTTATGGCCTACTTTGGCCATAGCCCAAACACTGAACCTTGGTCTTATGGCCTACTTTGGCCATAGCCCAAACACTGAACCTTGGTCTTATGGCCTACTTGGGCCATGAGCCAAATACTGAACCTTGGTCTTATGGCCTACCTTGGCCATGGGCCAAACAACAACTGAACCTTGGTCTTATGGCTTACTGTGGCCATAGCCCAAACAATGAACCTTGGTCTTATGGCCTACTGTGGCCATGAGCCAAACAATAAAGGTCTTATGGCCTACCTTGGCCATGGGCCAAACAATAAGGGTCTTATGGCCTACCTTGGCCATGGGCCAAACAATAAGGGTCTTATGGCCTACCTTGGCCATGGGCCAAACATTAAATGTCTTATGGCCTACATTGGCCATGAGCCAAACAATAAAGGTCTTATGGCCTACCTTGGCCATGGGCCAAACAACTGAACCTTGGTCTTATGGCTTACTGTGACCATAGCCCAAACACTGAACCTTGGTCTTGTGGCTTACTGTGGCCATAGCCCAAACAATGAGCCTTGGTCTTTTGGCCTACCTTGGCCATGGGCCAAACATTAAATGTCTTATGGCCTACCTTGGCCATGGGCTAAACATTAAATGTCTTATGGCCTATCTTGGCCATAGGGAAAACTATTACAAGGGTCTTATGGCCTACCTTGGCCATAGGGAAAACTATTACAAGGGTCTTATGGCCTCCCTTGGCCAGAGACCAAACAATACAAAATAAGACCCAGACTATGGATAAACCAAAGACTGTTCCCAGAGACCAACTAGCTACAGCCAAACAGACAAAACTTGATACTGTAGAATCAAATGTGACCAACTGTAATACACGAACACCTACATTACAGAACTTTAATGTAACTGCTGCCTCAACTTACGCACCACATTGCAAATTTTGTGCAAGTGATGAACATAGTAGTACTGGGTGTGACAAATATTCAGACTTTAACTCAAGAGCTAAAAGATGTGAACAGTTGAACCTATGTAAAAAGTGTACTGGCCAGGGACATTATAAGAAAGACTGTAAATCTAGGTTAAGATTCAAGTGTAAGTTTTGTAAAAGTTTACGACATGTCTCATCAATGTGTGATTCACCAAAGTGTCCAAACAATAGTACTCAAACTCAAAAGATACCTCCACCAAACAAAGGTAATCAAGAAAATGCCACTTTCATGGAACATTCTGTTTGCTCAAACAACGTAACGAGAAACACTGAGATTCTTTTACCAACTATTACTTTGGACTTAGTGAATAGTGAGGGTAGCACCACTCCAGTGAGATGTCTTATAGACTGTTGTTCTCAACAAACATTTGTTTCGCAAAATGTAGTTAATAAATTGGGTTTGACACCAAACCCGAATGAACAAAAACTCAATATTGCATCCTTTTTTAAGGATAACTCGGACAAAAATAGCTATAAGACAATTGACCTGGAACTACATTTAGAAAATAAATTCAAGAAAATTGAAGCAGTTATTATTTCTAAAGTAGGACAAAACAAACTGGTTATACCCAAACTAGAACAAACCATAAATCATTTGGGAAAACACTACAAAATAGCTGATAGACATATCACAAACAACACAGTAGCTAACATTGAAATGTTAATAGGGGCAGATTATATTAATCTTATTAATAAGGGCATAGTAAAGATAGGTAATGGTATAGCTTATCAGACTATATCAGGGATAGCCCCTTTGGGTGACCTATCCAAATACAACCTAGACCTAAACCAAAATAGTTCATGACTAACAAATACTATGTGCCTCAACTCAGTCCTACATAACACCTGTAAGAATAGCAACACTTTGAATAATATTATATCAACTGAGAACATTAATTCATCACTATCAAATGAAACTCTGGATGAGGCAATTCAAACTTTATGGTTGCTAGAATCTGTGGGTATACATGACACAAATCAAACTTCAGAAGATCAGTTAATGGTAGAAAGATTTGAAGACACCATTCAGTGCAAAGACAATAGTTATTTTGTTGAGTTACCTTGGAAAATAAATTGTCCAACTTTAAGAGATAATCTCAAAGTAGCTAAAGGACATTTATATAAAGTAATAAAAGAACTCAAACAAGATAATAATATTCAAAAGTACAGTGATGTCTTCAAAGAACAGCTACAGAAAGGCTTCATTGAAGAAGTAACAAATAACCCTTTTAAAAAAGATGGTTGTCATTATTTAACTCACAGGGGGGTTTATCGACAAGATGCCCCAACAACAAAACTTAGAGTAGTATATAACTGTAGCCTCAAAGACAGTGATAAACACAGTTTGAATGATTGCCTGATTGAGGGTCCTAATCTCATTTCTGACCTTCTGAAGATCTTACTGAGGTTCAGGTTAGATAAATATGTCGTACAAAGTGACATTTCAAAGGCATTTTTGAGAATAAATCTTAAAAATGAATATGATAAGAACCAACTTAGGTTCTTATGGTTCAAGGATCCATTTGATTTGAATAAAGGGCTCATAACCTATAGATTTAATGTTGTGCTGTTTGGAGCCAATTGCTCACCTAGCCTATTAGCATTGACAATTAGACATCATTTGAACCAGTTTAATAACTCTTTAACATTGAACTTCCTCAAGGAACATTTTTACGTAGAAAATCTAATAGGCTCAACAACAACAAAATCTGAATTATCTGAAGTCTATGAACACTCTCAGAACATTATGCAACAAGGTAACTTTGAACTTAGAGAATGGATTTCAAATGATGAGGATTTAAACAAAAGGATTTTAAAGGATAATAATGGTCTTACTGAGCCATCAGACAGAGTTAAAACTTTAGGTATGAACTGGTATTTAGATGCAACTTCTAACAGTCATGATTCAATCTGTACTAAAGGTTTTAAACTTGATGAGGAAGCAAATACTAAAAGACAAATATTATCAGAGGCTTCCAAAATTTTTGATCACATGGGTCTATTCCTGCCTTCAACAATAAAATCAAAGATTCTCCTCCAAGAAGTTTGGAGGACAAATGTTGGGTGGGATGATCCAATAACAAATGAAGATAAAAAATCTTGGAAGAAGTTAGCTGCTGATTTAACAAAAGTGCAGAACATTAAAATTCAAAGGTGCTGTGGGTTTAGGGATAAGCCCCAGAGACTTCATGTGTTTGCTGATGCAAGCACACAAGCTTATGGGTGCTGTGCGTATCTTGTAAGTCCTACAGAAAGTCATCTAATTTATGCAAAAGGGAAAGTTGCACTTCTCAAACCTACCCGAACTATACCTCAATTGGAACTATTGGCTGCTGCATTAGCCATTAAAACCATTTCATTGCTTAAGGATGCTTACCATGATGTGAACATAACTGATATCCACATCTGGCTTGACAGTCAGATTTGTCTTGCCTGGATACGGAATGATAGCATTAATAGTAAGAATATCTTTGTAAGAAATAGGCTAAAAGAAATAGCTGAAGCTAATGAAAGCCTACAAGTAAACTTTCACTATGTTCCAACTAAACAAAATCCAGCAGACTTTCTGACCAGAGGTTTATCCTACAAGTTGTTGAAGTCAAACAAAACTTGGTTCATGGGACCTAAGTGGCTCTGTAATACAGACCAATGGCCTGTGGAACAAGTTAACTTTACACTAAATTTAATCTTTTCAAATGAAAAGGTTGAACCAATCACTAATTATGAACGTTATTCTGATTTCAGTAAACTTGTCAGGGTCACAGCCTACTGTTTGAGGTTTGCTCACAACTGTTTAACTACAATAAACAAACAGCTAAATAAAAACAATCATAATTATACAGAAGTTGCAACCAAGTACTGGATAGGGCATGCACAACAAAAGGAGTACAATAAAGAGTTAGAATTCTTGACTAATGGGAAACAAACAAAAGAACCTGTACCATCAGTAGTTGTGGATCTAAATTTGTTCAGAGATGAGGAAGGCCTTCTAAGGTGTAAAGGGAGATTAGACAAATCAAAACTGTCATACAAAAGCAAACATCCAATCCTTTTACCTAGATTTAGCTATTTGACCACATTAATCATCAGACAAACACACAATGATGTACATCATATGGGGGTACCACAGACACTAACTACATTAAGAAAAATTATTGGATACCCAAGGGAAGGATCACTGTTAAAACAGTCCTGAGTGAGTGTGTCACATGTAGGCGTATTCATGCTAGCCCTATAGGAAACCAAATCCTCCTGCTTTGCCAGAGGAGAGAGTTACTCTCAACAGACCCTTTGAGACTGTAGGCATTGACTATACAGGAGCATTGACTGTAGGGTGGTTGACACTGAACAAAAAATGTACATTGTACTGTTTACATGTGCTGCCTCACGAGCTGTTTATCTGGATGTTGTGGAGGACCTTACAGCAGAATCTTTTGTTGCTGTCTTTAAGAGATTCTGTGCACGACATTCAGTACCCAAGACAGTTTGGACTGACAATGCTACATATTTCAAGGCTGGTGAACAAGTCATCAACGACTTGTTAAGCAACGAACTCACACAATTATATATACAAAATTCAAACATAAAGTGGAAGTATATTCCAGTTGCCTCTCCTTGGTATGGTTCTATCTGGGAGAGGAATATACAAACAGTAAAGAATTGCTTGAAGAAAGCAATTGGTAAAAAACAGATACACTTATTTGAGTTGCTCACTCTCCTGGCTGAGATTGAGAACATCATCAACAATAGACCACTCACTTATGTGAGTGACAACATTAATGACCCGGAACCATTAACTCCAAATCATTTGATTCGGGGAGAACAAGTTAGTCTCCTGCCGGACTACAATATAGACTCTTCAGAAGACCCAAACTGGACTCAACGACATGATGAGCTCCAGACTAAGTTACAACATTTAACTAGAGTTAAAGCTCATTTCATTAAACAGTGGAAAACTGAGTACTTGATGGGTCTAAGGGAGAGACATAAACAAATGACTAAGAAGGATTGGTCTGACACAATTAAGGTAGGGGACCTTGTTCTCATACATGACAGTACTCCAAGACAATACTGGCCTCTGGCTAGAGTTTTAGAACTCAGACCAGGGGCAGACGGGGTAACAAGAGTGGTCAAATTAAGGACTTCAACGGGTGACACAACAAGAGACATTTCTCTTTTGTACCCTTTAGAGTCTGGACCCAAAACAATGGACTTTGGAGAACCTTCTCCACTGACAGTAACAACTGGAGACACTGAACTTCCAGTAACTATTCCTTTGACAGTAGGAGTGGTAACGCATCCTACTACAACATTGACAGACACAAGACCTCAGCGACAAACAGCATTAAAGGCGCGACTAGTTTTACAACAAAAAATAGATGCTGGGGAATTGTAATTTTATCTTCTAACTTTCACTTTTTCCTTTCTTATGGTAAAGACCATAGACAGTTTCATCCTATGGATGTATATTTTCTCTTCTAATTAAATGCTACATCTTCTCCATGAGAAGGTGAGGATAGGCACTGTTAATCAGATTAACAGGCATTTACAGTCAAATAGTTAGCTAGTCTATACTCAGACATAAAAATTGGTGACATTGACACCAAAATTTTTATCTCCCGGGGCCCCCAGTATATGGAAAACTGATGTGTGGGTAGTTGGGATGTAACGAAAATGGTTCACTGAGTAGGTAGGTAGTTAATCGAACAATTATTAAATTCCTTTTATGTCAATAACTGGGTGGATGAAACCAATTGGTTGCTCACCAGAGTTATTCTCCACACTAGTATTTATATACTGTGTGACAAGAGCGTGCTCGGTAATAGATATACATTACCGATCAACCAACCGAAGAAAAAACTAAGAGGACGCTGGTGGAAAAAGCCCGCGAAAGGGAGAACGAAAAGGAGGAACGGGGCGACAAGACGGAACGAGAGAAGGGAGAAGAACAGACACCGAAAAAAATCCCCACCAGCAAGTACGCTCTCGACAATTATACAGGAAGGAGAAAAGAGACTCTCTAATAACTAGCAGTAAGTGACTAATTGTGTTTTAACCCAGTTAGAAGTAAACTCATTAAATTAAGCTGGGTCAGACAACTTAGGCCTACATTGTGGCCTAAGACCTAGCATCAACTCATAGCTTAACAAAGGTGAAGGTAGATTGCCCTAACCTAATTTGGTGAGGAATCCTACTGTGGACCTCAATTTATCTGCCCGCTCTGGACCATTTCCGGAATCTCTAGGCTGACCCTTACAAGGCTAGACTTAATCTACTCTATAGTTAGACTGGAGATATTAGGGGTGGGTTAATTGGGGACCAATTCATACAGAGCATTTTTCACAGTAGTTTAGGTGTGTTTTTGAAAATCTTATCAAAAACTGTCTTGGACATGACCGTCCGGGCAGCACCCGTATCCAATTCTAGAGGAACTGTAATTCCACTTAGGCCTACCTCTACAATATATGGGCCTGTATTTTTCCCACTTTGCTGCTCATAAAATAGGTACTCCACTCCAATGTTCGAAGTATTTCCCTTTTTAGGATTTACACTAGAAATGTTAAAATTAGAATTTTCACCCTTCGTTTTCTTTGAAAAACATACTTTAGCTATGTGGCCTATTTTACTACAGTTTCGGCAAACTGCTTCTTTGAAAGGGCAATCCTTCTTCCAATGGTGTTTTCCACACCCTGTACATGGCTTGGAAGGCTTAGTAGAATTAGTAGGCTTAGTCGTATTCGCCTCATACCTTTTATTTGTCTGTCTAGTAGGCTCATTAGATCTGCCAGGCCTAGAAGATTTAAAGCTATTTACGTGTTGGGCTTTACTACTGTGATTTCCAAAAGCTCTAACATCTTTAGCAGCTGCTTCTCTAGCCGTAGCTATTTCTACAGCCTGACTAAAAGTTAGGTCCTGTATGGCTAATAGGGCTCTCTGGGTAGACTCCTCTTTGAGACCCATTACAAACCTATCTCTTAGCATTTCATCTAATTTGTCCCAAAATTTACACGTACGGCTATGGCTTTTTATTCCTGCAACAAACTCTGCAATGCTTTCATTTCCCGTCTGATGCCTTGAATAAAATTTGAAACGTTCATAGATGAGAACTACTCGGGGTTTGTAGTGATCGGTTAGGGCCTGTACCAATTCATTATAGGTGCAGGTTTCCGGTGCTTTAGGAGAAACTAGGTCCATAACTAAACCAAACGTTTTAGGGCCTATTATAGTTAAAAAGGTAGGTACTTTCTTAGCATCAGGAATGGAATTTGCCTCGAAAAACAACCTCACCCTAGTGGCATAAGCTTCGAAGTCCTCCCCAGAGTCTTCGTAGGGGCTTATATGGCCAATCACCGACATGCTAGAGCAAACCCGAATTAGGCCAAATCACGTGAAGTAGGTTAGATTAGGTTTAAATTTGATCTAGTTACTCCCTAGTTAGGGCTGAATAGTGAATTGTATTAGAGTTAGGGCTGAGTAGGAATTAGTTTTAGAGTTAGGCCGGCGGGACCTACGCTATAGTACGGTAGCTTACCCACACAAACAAATCAAATCGGACGACACACTAGGCTACATCCAATTTTCCAAACCACCACTTGAACCAAATAAGCCAAATTAAACCAATGAGCCAAATTCAACCCAATGAACAAAATTTAATCAAATGAGCCAAATTCAATCCAATGAGTTAAATTAAATCCAATGAGCTTAATCGAATCCCATGAGCTTAATTGAATCCCATGAGCTTAATTAAATCCCATCCTCGTCGCCAAATGTGATAGCGTGGGGGTAGACACCCCAGTTAGGTTACTTAGGTTCTAGCAAACAATCAAAAGCACTTACCGGTGCGTTGAATTAGATATTCCTTTGGAAGCCTACCATTAGATTTCTGTGTCCCACAAACGGCCTACCTAACTCTCTCTTACATTACCAACTTAGAAGGTATAGACATTACCCCTAACTATACTTAAGTACGGACAACTTTCTACCCCATTTGTCACCTTAGAAACACCACCTAATTACACTCAGCACCAATGATTAGGTCAGATCGGAAAAAACATCTCTAGGCTAGCCCAAAACAATACGAACAGCCGCGTTGGTTCGTTTATGACTTGCTGTTGCCATTCAGCTTAGATTTAGTGATATTTCCTTTTTAGTGACTTTTAGACTATATACATATATGTAAAAATGAACTATAAATAATTCCCATATTCCTATATTATCTTATCCTTCATGTAATTCTTGTATTCATTTATATAGTCTCTGTATCCATTGTAAGAAAAAGTATCCATTTTAAAAAATTCATGTGTTAATGGTTCATGTATTTATATAATCCTGTATATTCTTATATACTTAACTTTATATAATGCCTATACTCATATGTATGTACGTGTGTGTATTCATTTTTACATAAGGACCAAAATCGCCCAACGCGAGTTTGGATAAAATTTTTGATTTGCTTTCTACTTTGCTAAATAATTGGTGACCTGTTGTTTTTTAAAATCTCATAATCATTTTTTTAGATTTCGCTTAATAAGGAATCCTGTTTATGTTTTGCAATGTTCACATTTTGTATACACTCTCTTTCGTTATAAACAATGAGATCATGTCTTGCCTAAGCATTAAAATTGTACATCTTAAACCTTAAAATTTCACTCATATGCATATTTTAGTGTAAAGATGCATAGTCCGATTTCCACTTTTAGTTAACTTGGCAGATCATGATAACATCAGATCTGAAAAGTCGCGGTTTAAGATAAAAATATGGTTTCGTCTTCAAATATTTTGTTTACTCGTTCCAGCCTTACCACAGCTAAAAAATTTACTTATTTTCAAATATTGTGCAAAAATAATACAGCCTTTTTAGCATTTAATAATAATAATGTTAGCAGTTTTTGGGTATATAAACCCACTAAAATTATTCCATTGTCATTCAGAAGCTAATTCAGAGGCTGAGCACTACCTGTACATTTTAGCAGTAAAGTTACAGTTAAAGATAGTTTTTATCTTATTCTTCGAGCCTTGCTC
Source organism: Bathynomus jamesi (assembly GCA_023014485.1). Lineage (NCBI taxonomy): Eukaryota > Metazoa > Arthropoda > Malacostraca > Isopoda > Cirolanidae > Bathynomus > Bathynomus jamesi. The sequence continues at coordinate 205,008 of JAJOZX010007153.1, forward strand.
TCTTCAGAAGAACTTAGTCATTAAACTTTCCGGATACGCTATAAGAAGAATCCGGACCCTTCAGCATTTTTAGTAAGTCTATCAGAGTCCTTCGAGCCACTATAGAAGAACTCGGAGAGTAATATAGAAGAAAACTACTGCAAGTCACACATCCGTTGCTGCCACCTAACTAGAACCCCCGTCGACTTCGAACCACCCCGGGCCATAGACGGAGGGGTTAACAACTGGCGACCCTTTAACCAGGATCTTCACGACTCCAGGATTCTTCCAGTCTTCCAGACCCTGGAAACAGAACCAACTCCCAATTGACCGGCGTGTCACGACTTCTAGTAAGTCACATCCACCCAGTTGACCGGCGTGTCACGACTTCTAGTTCGTCACATCCACCCTTGGACCGGCGTGTCACGACTTCTAGTTCGTCACATCCACCCTTGAACCGGTGCGTCACGACTCCAAGTTCTCCACGCCTAGTTTTCATCCAGGAACAAGTGGCCAGCAAGACACGTCTTCAGGACACGTCTCTAAGGATTTCGCCGTAGGAATCTTGTTAAGTACAAAACTCTTTTTTAAAATAATTTCTAAACATTTGAAAAGTCATTATTATTAACAATTAATATTTAGTATTGAGCCAGAATTAACACAAAACACAGTGAACACTTCAGACACCAGTGATACATTTTTTTTATTGAAAACAGTATTGTCACAGAATTATTGTCACAGAATTATTGTCACAGTTATTTTTACTATTCTAGTTAGTATAGTATAATTTTATTTAATGTACCAAACATAGTATTACCATACCTTCACGTACATTTGAGTGAAATTTTGTTTACATTTTTATTTTTGTTTGCAATCTTTTCAAATTTTCCCCTAGTTAGGCAAATTGTTGTGCATTTATTTTTAGATAGTGTAGTTAGGAAAACCCCTTAAGTGATCATTCCATAAATTAAGATCGGTCAAGCAGACCTAATTAGAACACATTAATAAGTACTTTCACATATGAGCGATTCAGACGGTGCGCTTTCTGACATCGAAAATTTACCTACACCCATTTTTCCACCTACCCCGCGCCCTTCAAACATACTCCCAAACACACAAGCCAATATGTCTCAGTCTCAAACCCCCGCCCCAGCATACAATAACTTAGGCAGACTAGTAAACCTTCCTCATACTGTTTTAATTTTTAAGGGGACCATAGATAATCGTTTTGTTGAACCACGCGTAAGACCTTGGGTTGAATCTTTAGAGCAACATTTCTTACGCGAAAATATTACCGATAATGATATAAAAATTAGGGAAGCAAAAAGATTTATTGACCCGAAAGAAGGAAATGCTCATGACACAGTCACTTACGTCCCATCAATTAGCGAAGCTACAACATGGGACGATTTTAAACAAAACTTATTAGAATTTTTTAAAGAAATAACCCTTGCACAACCCTTAGCCACATTAGAAGCAGTCTTCCAAGCTAAATGGAAGAAAGAGGAACACGAAGATTTAAACAATTTTATTACACGTACACATAAACTTGTAGGAGAAGCCCTCCGGGCCGCAGAAAATGCATGTGGCATAACTTTCACTTCGAAACAAAGAAATCTAATAGTAGCCACAACCATTTACCAAAACCTACCCGGAGCACCTAAAAAAAAGTTTCAGGATTTTTAAATGTTGACAAACCTGTAAGTGTAGCCATAAACAAAACACGGGAACATTACCCCGATTTAGCAAACCAGAACTACCGAAAGAGTAGAGAAACCCCTGTACATTATATTCAGCAGCAGCAGCCACAACACCAACAACAACAACCCTATAAATCGAGGCCAATGCAGGGAACACCCCAGAAACAAGCCCCCCAAACCCAGAATACACGCCCTCCTCCACAGTGTTTTAACTGCGATAGTTTTGGGCACATGATAAGTCAATGTAATTACCCCTCGTATTGCTCCCACTGTCACGAACATGGTCATCGCCGTGGCGATCGCCAAAAGTGTGCTGATAAAGCCCCTGCAGGGTATAGACCCCACTTTCAGAAACCAAACCAACCACGTTCCCAAAACGTATCCCAAAAGTCAACCAATCCCCAGAAACCAGTCCATTCCCAGCCGCAGTCGAACTACCAACCCAATAGATCACGACCACAGGGTCAACCACACTCTTACCCCATGTACAAACCTCAATACAACCAGCAAGGTCAACTAGTTCGGTACGTAGAAGTACCCGGGGAGGAATCATTTTCCCCAGAGAACAGTTTTCAAGAACACCCTCCAGCGTATGATATTCCCGTAGAATATGACCCAGGTCCTCCCATAGAAGACCATTTGAGCCCTTTTTTAGACCCTACATTGGAGGCGGCAGTTCAACCTCCTCCCTCCTAAATTACAGTAATGAGCCCAGATACGCACACAAACTCCCCATCAGGATAATAGGTGCGGACTTCCTAGATTTAATAATAAATTGTAGCACCGATAACCAAGAATTAACTGCTCTCCTAGATACAGGAGCACACGCGACGTTAATTAAGAAACAATGTGTAGATGATTTACTAGAGAGTACAAATTACAAATATGAACTTAAGGCACCATCCTGCCAACTCAGAGGAGTTACGGGCACACCCATACCCACATATGGAGAAATTGAGTTATATTTAGAAGTTGGAAACGCGGTATACCCCGCGAAATGTTGTATAGTGGACACAGTCGCCACCTTTCAGACAGACATCCTACTAGGTATGGATTTTTTTAACCGGAATCAATGGGAGATTTACCCAGCCGGAAAGTTAGTAAAGTGTCGAAATAGGACACATTAACGACATAGATGTAGGATTGACTAGTAACGTGTCAAAATTCGCGGACGATACTAAAATAGACGGTAAGGTTGTTAACGAGGACGATAGAAATAGGATCCAAGACGATGTAGACAGGATTATGGAGTGGATGGATAAGTGGCAGATGCAATTTAACGTAAATGTAAAGTTTGCATATAGTTCTCGCAACAATAATTACGCGTACACGATGGATGATAGGGAGTTAGCGAGCGTTGACGAGGAAGTAGATTTAGGCGTACGCGTAACTAAAGATTTAAAGGTTAGGAACCAGTGCCTGGAGTCTTGCGCAAAAGCTAATAGGATGTTAGGCTTCATAGCGCGTAATTTCGAATTTAAATCGAAGGATATTATATTGCCCCTTTACAAGTCCCTAGTCAGGCCTCATTTAGAATATGCCGTTCAGTTTTGGTGCCCGTACTTGCGTGAGGATATTGATAGGTTAGAAAGGGTTCAGCGTCGTGCCACGAAACTTATTCCGTCATTGCGCAATAAGCCTTATGAAGATAGGATTAAAGAGTTAGACTTGTATTCACTCGCTACTAGAAGATTAAGGGGGGAGCTTATTGAAGTTTTCAAAATCGTTAATAACATCGATAACGTAAATTTTGACAAACTGTTCACTTTCGATAATAGTAATACTCGCAATAACGGATTTAAGTTGCGTGGCAGACGTTTCATTACTAATATCGCTAAAAACTTCTTTACGTTTAAAGTAATTGACAAATGGAATAATCTTCCCGCGTCAGTCGTTCATTCTACCAGCGTTAATATGTTTAAGAACCGTCTTGACAGACATTTTAAAAGTATTAACGTTGTTTAAAATTAAAAAAAGAAAGTTAACAACAGGAGCTCTGGTGGTGGTGCTCGAGGATGAGTCTGTTGACGATGAATGCCAGCTTGTGACATGCCAGCGTGTGATGCCAGCAATAAAAAAAAGAAAAAAAAAAATTTAGACTAACACGAACGTAGATGTAGCTCGTAGCGTAAACTAACCCACTTTTTGTTTAACTGTACCTACTTTTTTTTTTTTTTTTTTTTTTTTTTTTTTGCATGTCTGTAACTCTCTTTACTTGCATGTTTGTAGTTTGCATGGTATGACAGTGAGTTAAGACTGTTTGCATGGTTTGTAAGCGTTCTTATTTTACTTCTTTTCATCATTCACCCCTCTCCTATTTTCTCCGACTATTTTTCTGACTTGTCGGCAGTGGCCGGCGGATGATGATGGTGAGACTTTTTTCCTCTTTTTCTGAATGAATGTTAACCCACGAATGATAGGTGTTGCTCCTTACTTAACCCCTTATTCTCTTCTCTTCTCTTAACCCCCTACTCTTTCCTTTCTCTCGGGCTAGCCTTAGAGTGGATCTTAGGGTCTTTGTTAGCCTTAGCTTCTGTAGATCTGTAGAACTTAATGCTAATAGACTTAGCTCAGTTCAGATTTCCGAAAGAAATAGGAAACCCCTTCCACTTGATAGCAGATCAAGTCAGCCGGTTGCATCCAGAGGGACAACCGCTCCAGAAATCAGACCCCAGGGTAATCAGTTCCAGTTGTTGAATCCAGTTGGATCAACACAGCCAGTTTTCAGTCAGTCAGTTTCCAGACAGTCAGTTTCCAGTCAGCCAGTTTCCAGTCAGCCAGTTTCCAGTCAGCCAGTTTCCAGTCAGCCAGCTTCAGTTCAGCCAATAAGGCAAATTTTAGTTGCCGAACCAGAATCAGATTCACAATTTTTCATATGCCCTACCGAGCATATAACAGTAGCACCTTATGAGAAGATTTGTTTCCTAGCAAAAGTAGTTAACAGTCAAGGAAAATTATTAGAGTCAGAGCGTACTCTGATTACAGAGAAAAGTAATTTCAAAAGAGATGTTCTTATTGCCCAAGTCCTTAGTCAGAGTCAGAATTCAGCTATCCCTGTTGTTTGTTTAAACAAAGGAGAAAGTCCTATAGAATTAACTTCAAATCAGAAAATAGGAACTGTTTCCACAGTAGAAGTAGATTCAGATTTCCCCATCAGTATGATAAATCGTGTTTCCAGTTCCTTAGAATTAAATCCTTCAGTACTAAAAGAAGAATATAAGAAATGTCTGGAGCACTCCCTTCAGGAGTCACCAGCTTTACAGGATCCCAAACTAATGGAATCACTTCTCGATTTCCTGATAAGAAATAGAGATGTGATTGCCCTAAAAGGAGATCCTCTGGGCCGAACTAATTTGGTCCCTTTTGAAATCAAGTTGGAACCCAATTCCAAACCCATTTTCATTCCTCCCTATCGGGTTCCACATTCTCAGTTAGTCACTATTGAGGAACACATCAAGGACATGTTGGAGCAGGATGTCATTCAGCCTTCAGCTAGTCCCTGGTCCGCTCCCATGATTCTCGTCTCCAAAAAGGACGGAACATCTCGCCCTTGTATAGATTTTAGACGCCTGAACAACATTACCATCCCAGACCGTTTCCCGATTCCAAACATGCAGGAAACAATTCTGAACGTAGGGAAAGCGAACTTCTTTTCATCCCTCGATTTAGCATCGGGTTATTGGCAAATGGAGGTCAGTCCCGAATCTCGGGCATTGACTGCTTTCTCCACTAACCGAGGCCATTACGAATTCCAGGTTTTACCTTTCGGAGTCCGAAATGGGCCTGCTAATTTCTCTAGGTTGATGAATATAGTCCTTTCCGACCTATTAGGTGTCGAAGCTCTCGTTTATCTTGACGATATTATCGTCTACAGTTCGGACATAAAAACACACTTTCAACGCCTTCAGAATGTGCTATCACACTTGAGAAAAGCACACCTTAAACTGAAGCTTGCAAAGTGCAATTTTTTACAAGAATCCCTGGTATACCTAGGATTCCTACTCTCGTCCACAGGAATTAAACCTGATCCAGCCAAACTCGAAGCCCTGGAAAGGTACCCTGTACGCTGTACCCAAGACCATCGACGATGCCCGTGCATTTATTGGTTTTGTCGGATTCTATCGGAACTTTATCCCCCAATTTTCGAATATTGCTAAACCCATTACTAATTTGTTCCAGAAAAATTCGAAATTTAACTGGGAATCCGATCACCAACATGCCTTTGAAACTTTAATTAATAAACTAACCTGTCATCCCATTTTACAATATCCTGATTACACAAGACCCTTCATCATAGCCACAGATGCTTCCTCCTATGGACTAGGAGCCGTCCTGTTACAGGACGTAGACGGTGTGGAATTACCCATTGCTTATGCCAGTCAACTTCTCTCTGCACCTCAACGAAATTATTCCACTACGGACCGAGAGGCCCTAGCGGTATATTGGGCTTTGAAAAAATTCCGAAATATCGTCTATGGCTACGATGTAACCATCAAGACTGATCATACGCCCCTACACATACCTCATAATTATACCATTTTTCGATGTCCTCACTTATGACGTATATAAATTTCACCCTTTCCCAACACCCTACCAAAATAACTCTAATGTCTATCGATTGTATTTACCCACCGTACCACCTTACCTTTTCCTCACCAAAGATCTATCAGCTTATTCTATGATGTCAGATAGCGACGTCCGGCATTGCCGATTCCCGCAACCAAATAAACAACTCGTCTGCCCTCCACTCAAACCAGTTATTCTTCCAACTACTAGGTCTTGCTTTATCGATTTAATTCGTGACCGGCATGCCCCCGTATGTTCATTTAAAAGATTTAATTCCCCTAAAACTATCCAACTACGAATTGGACCAGACATCTGGGTTTCTTTCGCGAACAGGACTGCCGCTACTCTCGAGTGTCCATCGAATTATTCCCTCATCACAATCCCTATGGTTATTCGGCTACCAATTGGTTGCTCCTTGCGTTCAAAAGCCCTCCAAATATACAACCCGTATAAGGTTACCCTTAATAACTCATACCCATTCCCGTCGCAAATTAAATTTAAACCCGTCATAGAGATCTTAAATCTCTCCATAAAACCTGTAACCATCCTACCCGAACTACATGCCCCTGAATGGAATGATCAATTGAGCCGGTTTAAAATTTCGGATGATAACCAAAACAACCTCTTACAAATACTACAACCGGTAACCATTTTCTCAACATCTGCCGTTAGTATCATTATTGTGTGTGCTATTATCCTCGGTATATTTGTGGTGAAAAGATCATTCTGGGAACAAAGAAAACCAAGTGACACGGAACATGAAACTATTTATGCACGACCAAGAGTGCGTACCCAGACCACGTGAACTAGACTTAACCACCCGACTTATGTTGTATATATAAATCTGTATTATAAAACCAATAGTTATCATCTAGTTAGCATTAGTTAGGATGTTACGTTATTATATTAATATCATTCTAGAGGGAAGAGCCCTGTAAAAATGAACCATAAATAATTCCCATATTCCTATATTATCTTATCCTTCATGTAATTCTTGTATTCATTTATATAGTCTCTGTATCCATTGTAAGAAAAAGTATCCATTTTTAAAAATTCATGTGTTATATGGTTCATGTATTTATATAATCCTGTATATTCTTATATACTTAACTTTATATAATGCCTATACTCATATGTATGTACGTGTGTGTATTCATTTTTACATAAGGACCAAAATCGCCCAACGCGAGTTTGGATAAAATTTTTGATTTGCTTTCTACTTTGCTAAATAATTGGTGACCTGTTGTTTTTTAAAATCTCATAATCATTTTTTTAGATTTCGCTTAATAAGGAATCCTGTTTATGTTTTGCAATGTTCACATTTTGTATACACTCTCTTTCGTTATAAACAATGAGATCATGTCTTGCCTAAGCATTAAAATTGTACATCTTAAACCTTAAAATTTCACTCATATGCATATTTTAGTGTAAAGATGCATAGTCCGATTTCCACTTTTAGTTAACTTGGCAGATCATGATAACATCAGATCTGAAAAGTCGCGGTTTAAGATAAAAATATGGTTTCGTCTTCAAATATTTTGTTTACTCGTTCCAGCCTTACCACAGCTAAAAAATTTACTTATTTTCAAATATTGTGCAAAAATAATACAGCCTTTTTAGCATTTAATAATAATGTTAGCAGTTTTTGGGTATATAAACCCACTAAAATTATTCCATTGTCATTCAGAAGCTAATTCAGAGGCTGAGCACTACCTGTACATTTTAGCAGTAAAGTTACAGTTAAAGATAGTTTTTATCTTATTCTTCGAGCCTTGCTCTCTTCAGAAGAACTTAGTCATTAAACTTTCCGGATACGCTATAAGAAGAATCCGGAACCTTCAGCATTTTTAGTAAGTCTATCAGAGTCCTTCGAGCCACTATAGAAGAACTCGGAGAGTAATATAGAAGAAAACTACTGCAAGTCACACATCCGTTGCTGCCACCTAACTAGAACCCCCGTCGACTTCGAACCACCCCGGGCCATAGACGGAGGGGTTAACAACTGGCGACCCTTTAACCAGGATCTTCACGACTCCAGGATTCTTCCAGTCTTCCAGACCCTGGAAACAGAACCAACTCCCAGTTGACCGGCGTGTCACGACTTCTAGTTCGTCACATCCACCCAGTTGACCGGCGTGTCACGACTTCTAGTTCGTCACATCCACCCTTGGACCGGCGTGTCACGACTTCTAGTTCGTCACATCCACCCTTGAACCGGTGCGTCACGACTCCAAGTTCTCCACGCCTAGTTTTCATCCAGGAACAAGTGGCCAGCAAGACACGTCTTCAGGACACGTCTCTAAGGATTTCGCCGTAGGAATCTTGTTAAGTACAAAACTCTTTTTTAAAATAATTTCTAAACATTTGAAAAGTCATTATTATTAACAATTAATATTTAGTATTGAGCCAGAATTAACACAAAACACAGTGAACACTTCAGACACCAGTGATACATTTTTTTTATTGAAAACAGTATTGTCACAGAATTATTGTCACAGAACTATTGTCACAGTTATTTTTACTATTCTAGTTAGTATAGTATAATTTTATTTAATGTACCAAACATAGTATTACCATACCTTCACGTACATTTGAGTGAAATTTTGTTTACATTTTTATTTTTGTTTGCAATCTTTTCAAATTTTCCCCTAGTTAGGCAAATTGTTGTGCATTTATTTTTAGATAGTGTAGTTAGGAAAACCCCTTAAGTGATCATTCCATAAATTAAGATCGGTCAAGCAGACCTAATTAGAACACATTAATAAGTACTTTCACATATGAGCGATTCAGACGGTGCGCTTTCTGACATCGAAAATTTACCTACACCCATTTTTCCACCTACCCCGCGCCCTTCAAACATACTCCCAAACACACAAGCCAATATGTCTCAGTCTCAAACCCCCGCCCCAGCATACAATAACTTAGGCAGACTAGTAAACCTTCCTCATACTGTTTTAATTTTTAAGGGGACCATAGATAATCGTTTTGTTGAACCACGCGTAAGACCTTGGGTTGAATCTTTAGAGCAACATTTCTTACGCGAAAATATTACCGATAATGATATAAAAATTAGGGAAGCAAAAAGATTTATTGACCCGAAAGAAGGAAATGCTCATGACACAGTCACTTACGTCCCATCAATTAGCGAAGCTACAACATGGGACGATTTTAAACAAAACTTATTAGAATTTTTTAAAGAAATAACCCTTGCACAACCCTTAGCCACATTAGAAGCAGTCTTCCAAGCTAAATGGAAGAAAGAGGAACACGAAGATTTAAAATTTTATTACACGTACACATAAACTTGTAGGAGAAGCCCTCCGGGCCGCAGAAAATGCATGTGGCATAACTTTCACTTCGAAACAAAGAAATCTAATAGTAGCCACAACCATTTACCAAAACCTACCCGGAGCACCTAAAAAAAAGTTTCAGGAGTTTTTAAATGTTGACAAACCTGTAAGTGTAGCCATAAACAAAACACGGGAACATTACCCCGATTTAGCAAACCAGAACTACCGAAAGAGTAGAGAAACCCCTGTACATTATATTCAGCAGCAGCAGCCACAACACCAACAACAACAACCCTATAAATCGAGGCCAATGCAGGGAACACCCCAGAAACAAGCCCCCCAAACCCAGAATACACGCCCTCCTCCACAGTGTTTTAACTGCGATAGTTTTGGGCACATGATAAGTCAATGTAATTACCCCTCGTATTGCTCCCACTGTCACGAACATGGTCATCGCCGTGGCGATCGCCAAAAGTGTGCTGATAAAGCCCCTGCAGGGTATAGACCCCACTTTCAGAAACCAAACCAACCACGTTCCCAAAACGTATCCCAAAAGTCAACCAATCCCCAGAAACCAGTCCATTCCCAGCCGCAGTCGAACTACCAACCCAATAGATCACGACCACAGGGTCAACCACACTCTTACCCCATGTACAAACCTCAATACAACCAGCAAGGTCAACTAGTTCGGTACGTAGAAGTACCCGGGGAGGAATCATTTTCCCCAGAGAACAGTTTTCAAGAACACCCTCCAGCGTATGATATTCCCGTAGAATATGACCCAGGTCCTCCCATAGAAGACCATTTGAGCCCTTTTTTAGACCCTACATTGGAGGCGGCAGTTCAACCTCCTCCCTCCTAAATTACAGTAATGAGCCCAGATACGCACACAAACTCCCCATCAGGATAATAGGTGCGGACCTCCTAGATTTAATAATAAATTGTAGCACCGATAACCAAGAATTAACTGCTCTCCTAGATACAGGAGCACACGCGACGTTAATTAAGAAACAATGTGTAGATGATTTACTAGAGAGTACAAATTACAAATATGAACTTAAGGCACCATCCTGCCAACTCAGAGGAGTTACGGGCACACCCATACCCACATATGGAGAAATTGAGTTATATTTAGAAGTTGGAAACGCGGTATACCCCGCGAAATGTTGTATAGTGGACACAGTCGCCACCTTTCAGACAGACATCCTACTAGGTATGGATTTTTTTAACCGGAATCAATGGGAGATTTACCCAGCCGGAAAGTTAGTAAAGTGTCGAAATAGGACACATTAACGACATAGATGTAGGATTGACTAGTAACGTGTCAAAATTCGCGGACGATACTAAAATAGACGGTAAGGTTGTTAACGAGGACGATAGAAATAGGATCCAAGACGATGTAGACAGGATTATGGAGTGGATGGATAAGTGGCAGATGCAATTTAACGTAGATAAATGTAAAGTTTTGCATATAGGTTCTCGCAACAATAATTACGCGTACACGATGGATGATAGGGAGTTAGCGAGCGTTGACGAGGAAGTAGATTTAGGCGTACGCGTAACTAAAGATTTAAAGGTTAGGAACCAGTGCCTGGAGTCTTGCGCAAAAGCTAATAGGATGTTAGGCTTCATAGCGCGTAATTTCGAATTTAAATCGAAGGATATTATATTGCCCCTTTACAAGTCCCTAGTCAGGCCTCATTTAGAATATGCCGTTCAGTTTTGGTGCCCGTACTTGCGTGAGGATATTGATAGGTTAGAAAGGGTTCAGCGTCGTGCCACGAAACTTATTCCGTCATTGCGCAATAAGCCTTATGAAGATAGGATTAAAGAGTTAGACTTGTATTCACTCGCTACTAGAAGATTAAGGGGGGAGCTTATTGAAGTTTTCAAAATCGTTAATAACATCGATAACGTAAATTTTGACAAACTGTTCACTTTCGATAATAGTAATACTCGCAATAACGGATTTAAGTTGCGTGGCAGACGTTTCATTACTAATATCGCTAAAAACTTCTTTACGTTTAAAGTAATTGACAAATGGAATAATCTTCCCGCGTCAGTCGTTCATTCTACCAGCGTTAATATGTTTAAGAACCGTCTTGACAGACATTTTAAAAGTATTAACGTTGTTTAAAATTAAAAAAAGAAAGTTAACAACAGGAGCTCTGGTGGTGGTGCTCGAGGATGAGTCTGTTGACGATGAATGCCAGCTTGTGACATGCCAGCGTGTGATGCCAGCAATAAAAAAAAGAAAAAAAAAAATTTAGACTAACACGAACGTAGATGTAGCTCGTAGCGTAAACTAACCCACTTTTTGTTTAACTGTACCTACTTTTTTTTTTTTTTTTTTTTTTTTTTTGCATGTCTGTAACTCTCTTTACTTGCATGTTTGTAGTTTGCATGGTATGACAGTGAGTTAAGACTGTTTGCATGGTTTGTAAGCGTTCTTATTTTACTTCTTTTCATCATTCACCCCTTCCTATTTTCTCCGACTATTTTTCTGACTTGTCGGCAGTGGCCGGCGGATGATGATGGTGAGACTTTTTTCCTCTTTTTCTGAATGAATGTTAACCCACGAATGATAGGTGTTGCTCCTTACTTAACCCCTTATTCTCTTCTCTTCTCTTAACCCCCTACTCTTTCCTTTCTCTCGGGCTAGCCTTAGAGTGGATCTTAGGGTCTTTGTTAGCCTTAGCTTCTGTAGATCTGTAGAACTTAATGCTAATAGACTTAGCTCAGTTCAGATTTCCGAAAGAAATAGGAAACCCCTTCCACTTGATAGCAGATCAAGTCAGCCGGTTGCATCCAGAGGGACAACCGCTCCAGAAATCAGACCCCAGGGTAATCAGTTCCAGTTGTTGAATCCAGTTGGATCAACACAGCCAGTTTTCAGTCAGTCAGTTTCCAGACAGTCAGTTTCCAGTCAGCCAGTTTCCAGTCAGCCAGTTTCCAGTCAGCCAGTTTCCAGTCAGCCAGCTTCAGTTCAGCCAATAAGGCAAATTTTAGTTGCCGAACCAGAATCAGATTCACAATTTTTCATATGCCCTACCGAGCATATAACAGTAGCACCTTATGAGAAGATTTGTTTCCTAGCAAAAGTAGTTAACAGTCAAGGAAAATTATTAGAGTCAGAGCGTACTCTGATTACAGAGAAAAGTAATTTCAAAAGAGATGTTCTTATTGCCCAAGTCCTTAGTCAGAGTCAGAATTCAGCTATCCCTGTTGTTTGTTTAAACAAAGGAGAAAGTCCTATAGAATTAACTTCAAATCAGAAAATAGGAACTGTTTCCACAGTAGAAGTAGATTCAGATTTCCCCATCAGTATGATAAATCGTGTTTCCAGTTCCTTAGAATTAAATCCTTCAGTACTAAAAGAAGAATATAAGAAATGTCTGGAGCACTCCCTTCAGGAGTCACCAGCTTTACAGGATCCCAAACTAATGGAATCACTTCTCGATTTCCTGATAAGAAATAGAGATGTGATTGCCCTAAAAGGAGATCCTCTGGGCCGAACTAATTTGGTCCCTTTTGAAATCAAGTTGGAACCCAATTCCAAACCCATTTTCATTCCTCCCTATCGGGTTCCACATTCTCAGTTAGTCACTATTGAGGAACACATCAAGGACATGTTGGAGCAGGATGTCATTCAGCCTTCAGCTAGTCCCTGGTCCGCTCCCATGATTCTCGTCTCCAAAAAGGACGGAACATCTCGCCCTTGTATAGATTTTAGACGCCTGAACAACATTACCATCCCAGACCGTTTCCCGATTCCAAACATGCAGGAAACAATTCTGAACGTAGGGAAAGCGAACTTCTTTTCATCCCTCGATTTAGCATCGGGTTATTGGCAAATGGAGGTCAGTCCCGAATCTCGGGCATTGACTGCTTTCTCCACTAACCGAGGCCATTACGAATTCCAGGTTTTACCTTTCGGAGTCCGAAATGGGCCTGCTAATTTCTCTAGGTTGATGAATATAGTCCTTTCCGACCTATTAGGTGTCGAAGCTCTCGTTTATCTTGACGATATTATCGTCTACAGTTCGGACATAAAAACACACTTTCAACGCCTTCAGAATGTGCTATCACACTTGAGAAAAGCACACCTTAAACTGAAGCTTGCAAAGTGCAATTTTTTACAAGAATCCCTGGTATACCTAGGATTCCTACTCTCGTCCACAGGAATTAAACCTGATCCAGCCAAACTCGAAGCCCTGGAAAGGTACCCTGTACGCTGTACCCAAGACCATCGACGATGCCCGTGCATTTATTGGTTTTGTCGGATTCTATCGGAACTTTATCCCCCAATTTTCGAATATTGCTAAACCCATTACTAATTTGTTCCAGAAAAATTCGAAATTTAACTGGGAATCCGATCACCAACATGCCTTTGAAACTTTAATTAATAAACTAACCTGTCATCCCATTTTACAATATCCTGATTACACAAGACCCTTCATCATAGCCACAGATGCTTCCTCCTATGGACTAGGAGCCGTCCTGTTACAGGACGTAGACGGTGTGGAATTACCCATTGCTTATGCCAGTCAACTTCTCTCTGCACCTCAACGAAATTATTCCACTACGGACCGAGAGGCCCTAGCGGTATATTGGGCTTTGAAAAAATTCCGAAATATCGTCTATGGCTACGATGTAACCATCAAGACTGATCATACGCCCCTACACATACCTCATAATTATACCATTTTTCGATGTCCTCACTTATGACGTATATAAATTTCACCCTTTCCCAACACCCTACCAAAATAACTCTAATGTCTATCGATTGTATTTACCCACCGTACCACCTTACCTTTTCCTCACCAAAGATCTATCAGCTTATTCTATGATGTCAGATAGCGACGTCCGGCATTGCCGATTCCCGCAACCAAATAAACAACTCGTCTGCCCTCCACTCAAACCAGTTATTCTTCCAACTACTAGGTCTTGCTTTATCGATTTAATTCGTGACCGGCATGCCCCCGTATGTTCATTTAAAAGATTTAATTCCCCTAAAACTATCCAACTACGAATTGGACCAGACATCTGGGTTTCTTTCGCGAACAGGACTGCCGCTACTCTCGAGTGTCCATCGAATTATTCCCTCATCACAATCCCTATGGTTATTCGGCTACCAATTGGTTGCTCCTTGCGTTCAAAAGCCCTCCAAATATACAACCCGTATAAGGTTACCCTTAATAACTCATACCCATTCCCGTCGCAAATTAAATTTAAACCCGTCATAGAGATCTTAAATCTCTCCATAAAACCTGTAACCATCCTACCCGAACTACATGCCCCTGAATGGAATGATCAATTGAGCCGGTTTAAAATTTCGGATGATAACCAAAACAACCTCTTACAAATACTACAACCGGTAACCATTTTCTCAACATCTGCCGTTAGTATCATTATTGTGTGTGCTATTATCCTCGGTATATTTGTGGTGAAAAGATCATTCTGGGAACAAAGAAAACCAAGTGACACGGAACATGAAACTATTTATGCACGACCAAGAGTGCGTACCCAGACCACGTGAACTAGACTTAACCACCCGACTTATGTTGTATATATAAATCTGTATTATAAAACCAATAGTTATCATCTAGTTAGCATTAGTTAGGATGTTACGTTATTATATTAATATCATTCTAGAGGGAAGAGCCCTGTAAAAATGAACCATAAATAATTCCCATATTCCTATATTATCTTATCCTTCATGTAATTCTTGTATTCATTTATATAGTCTCTGTATCCATTGTAAGAAAAAGTATCCATTTTTAAAAATTCATGTGTTATATGGTTCATGTATTTATATAATCCTGTATATTCTTATATACTTAACTTTATATAATGCCTATACTCATATGTATGTACGTGTGTGTATTCATTTTTACATAAGGACCAAAATCGCCCAACGCGAGTTTGGATAAAATTTTTGATTTGCTTTCTACTTTGCTAAATAATTGGTGACCTGTTTTTTTTAAAATCTCATAATCATTTTTTTAGATTTCGCTTAATAAGGAATCCTGTTTATGTTTTGCAATGTTCACATTTTGTATACACTCTCTTTCGTTATAAACAATGAGATCATGTCTTGCCTAAGCATTAAAATTGTACATCTTAAACCTTAAAATTTCACTCATATGCATATTTTAGTGTAAAGATGCATAGTCCGATTTCCACTTTTAGTTAACTTGGCAGATCATGATAACATCAGATCTGAAAAGTCGCGGTTTAAGATAAAAATATGGTTTCGTCTTCAAATATTTTGTTTACTCGTTCCAGCCTTACCACAGCTAAAAAATTTACTTATTTTCAAATATTGTGCAAAAATAATACAGCCTTTTTAGCATTTAATAATAATAATGTTAGCAGTTTTTGGGTATATAAACCCACTAAAATTATTCCATTGTCATTCAGAAGCTAATTCAGAGGCTGAGCACTACCTGTACATTTTAGCAGTAAAGTTACAGTTAAAGATAGTTTTTATCTTATTCTTCGAGCCTTGCTCTCTTCAGAAGAACTTAGTCATTAAACTTTCCGGATACGCTATAAGAAGAATCCGGAACCTTCAGCATTTTTAGTAAGTCTATCAGAGTCCTTCGAGCCACTATAGAAGAACTCGGAGAGTAATATAGAAGAAAACTACTGCAAGTCACACATCCTGCTGCCACCTAACTAGAACCCCCGTCGACTTCGAACCACCCCGGGCCATAGACGGAGGGGTTAACAACTGGCGACCCTTTAACCAGGATCTTCACGACTCCAGGATTCTTCCAGTCTTCCAGACCCTGGAAACAGAACCAACTCCCAGTTGACCGGCGTGTCACGACTTCTAGTTCGTCACATCCACCCAGTTGACCGGCGTGTCACGACTTCTAGTTCGTCACATCCACCCTTGGACCGGCGTGTCACGACTTCTAGTTCGTCACATCCACCCTTGAACCGGTGCGTCACGACTCCAAGTTCTCCACGCCTAGTTTTCATCCAGGAACAAGTGGCCAGCAAGACACGTCTTCAGGACACGTCTCTAAGGATTTCGCCGTAGGAATCTTGTTAAGTACAAAACTCTTTTTTAAAATAATTTCTAAACATTTGAAAAGTCATTATTATTAACAATTAATATTTAGTATTGAGCCAGAATTAACACAAAACACAGTGAACACTTCAGACACCAGTGATACATTTTTTTTATTGAAAACAGTATTGTCACAGAATTATTGTCACAGAACTATTGTCACAGTTATTTTTACTATTCTAGTTAGTATAGTATAATTTTATTTAATGTACCAAACATAGTATTACCATACCTTCACGTACATTTGAGTGAAATTTTGTTTACATTTTTATTTTTGTTTGCAATCTTTTCAAATTTTCCCCTAGTTAGGCAAATTGTTGTGCATTTATTTTTAGATAGTGTAGTTAGGAAAACCCCTTAAGTGATCATTCCATAAATTAAGATCGGTCAAGCAGACCTAATTAGAACACATTAATAAGTACTTTCACATATGAGCGATTCAGACGGTGCGCTTTCTGACATCGAAAATTTACCTACACCCATTTTTCCACCTACCCCGCGCCCTTCAAACATACTCCCAAACACACAAGCCAATATGTCTCAGTCTCAAACCCCCGCCCCAGCATACAATAACTTAGGCAGACTAGTAAACCTTCCTCATACTGTTTTAATTTTTAAGGGGACCATAGATAATCGTTTTGTTGAACCACGCGTAAGACCTTGGGTTGAATCTTTAGAGCAACATTTCTTACGCGAAAATATTACCGATAATGATATAAAAATTAGGGAAGCAAAAAGATTTATTGACCCGAAAGAAGGAAATGCTCATGACACAGTCACTTACGTCCCATCAATTAGCGAAGCTACAACATGGGACGATTTTAAACAAAACTTATTAGAATTTTTTAAAGAAATAACCCTTGCACAACCCTTAGCCACATTAGAAGCAGTCTTCCAAGCTAAATGGAAGAAAGAGGAACACGAAGATTTAAACAATTTTATTACACGTACACATAAACTTGTAGGAGAAGCCCTCCGGGCCGCAGAAAATGCATGTGGCATAACTTTCACTTCGAAACAAAGAAATCTAATAGTAGCCACAACCATTTACCAAAACCTACCCGGAGCACCTAAAAAAAAGTTTCAGGAGTTTTTAAATGTTGACAAACCTGTAAGTGTAGCCATAAACAAAACACGGGAACATTACCCCGATTTAGCAAACCAGAACTACCGAAAGAGTAGAGAAACCCCTGTACATTATATTCAGCAGCAGCAGCCACAACACCAACAACAACAACCCTATAAATCGAGGCCAATGCAGGGAACACCCCAGAAACAAGCCCCCCAAACCCAGAATACACGCCCTCCTCCACAGTGTTTTAACTGCGATAGTTTTGGGCACATGATAAGTCAATGTAATTACCCCTCGTATTGCTCCCACTGTCACGAACATGGTCATCGCCGTGGCGATCGCCAAAAGTGTGCTGATAAAGCCCCTGCAGGGTATAGACCCCACTTTCAGAAACCAAACCAACCACGTTCCCAAAACGTATCCCAAAAGTCAACCAATCCCCAGAAACCAGTCCATTCCCAGCCGCAGTCGAACTACCAACCCAATAGATCACGACCACAGGGTCAACCACACTCTTACCCCATGTACAAACCTCAATACAACCAGCAAGGTCAACTAGTTCGGTACGTAGAAGTACCCGGGGAGGAATCATTTTCCCCAGAGAACAGTTTTCAAGAACACCCTCCAGCGTATGATATTCCCGTAGAATATGACCCAGGTCCTCCCATAGAAGACCATTTGAGCCCTTTTTTAGACCCTACATTGGAGGCGGCAGTTCAACCTCCTCCCTCCTAAATTACAGTAATGAGCCCAGATACGCACACAAACTCCCCATCAGGATAATAGGTGCGGACCTCCTAGATTTAATAATAAATTGTAGCACCGATAACCAAGAATTAACTGCTCTCCTAGATACAGGAGCACACGCGACGTTAATTAAGAAACAATGTGTAGATGATTTACTAGAGAGTACAAATTACAAATATGAACTTAAGGCACCATCCTGCCAACTCAGAGGAGTTACGGGCACACCCATACCCACATATGGAGAAATTGAGTTATATTTAGAAGTTGGAAACGCGGTATACCCCGCGAAATGTTGTATAGTGGACACAGTCGCCACCTTTCAGACAGACATCCTACTAGGTATGGATTTTTTTAACCGGAATCAATGGGAGATTTACCCAGCCGGAAAGTTAGTAAAGTGTCGAAATAGGACACATTAACGACATAGATGTAGGATTGACTAGTAACGTGTCAAAATTCGCGGACGATACTAAAATAGACGGTAAGGTTGTTAACGAGGACGATAGAAATAGGATCCAAGACGATGTAGACAGGATTATGGAGTGGATGGATAAGTGGCAGATGCAATTTAACGTAGATAAATGTAAAGTTTTGCATATAGGTTCTCGCAACAATAATTACGCGTACACGATGGATGATAGGGAGTTAGCGAGCGTTGACGAGGAAGTAGATTTAGGCGTACGCGTAACTAAAGATTTAAAGGTTAGGAACCAGTGCCTGGAGTCTTGCGCAAAAGCTAATAGGATGTTAGGCTTCATAGCGCGTAATTTCGAATTTAAATCGAAGGATATTATATTGCCCCTTTACAAGTCCCTAGTCAGGCCTCATTTAGAATATGCCGTTCAGTTTTGGTGCCCGTACTTGCGTGAGGATATTGATAGGTTAGAAAGGGTTCAGCGTCGTGCCACGAAACTTATTCCGTCATTGCGCAATAAGCCTTATGAAGATAGGATTAAAGAGTTAGACTTGTATTCACTCGCTACTAGAAGATTAAGGGGGGAGCTTATTGAAGTTTTCAAAATCGTTAATAACATCGATAACGTAAATTTTGACAAACTGTTCACTTTCGATAATAGTAATACTCGCAATAACGGATTTAAGTTGCGTGGCAGACGTTTCATTACTAATATCGCTAAAAACTTCTTTACGTTTAAAGTAATTGACAAATGGAATAATCTTCCCGCGTCAGTCGTTCATTCTACCAGCGTTAATATGTTTAAGAACCGTCTTGACAGACATTTTAAAAGTATTAACGTTGTTTAAAATTAAAAAAAGAAAGTTAACAACAGGAGCTCTGGTGGTGGTGCTCGAGGATGAGTCTGTTGACGATGAATGCCAGCTTGTGACATGCCAGCGTGTGATGCCAGCAATAAAAAAAGAAAAAAAAAAATTTAGACTAACACGAACGTAGATGTAGCTCGTAGCGTAAACTAACCCACTTTTTGTTTAACTGTACCTACTTTTTTTTTTTTTTTTTTTTTTTTTTTTGCATGTCTGTAACTCTCTTTACTTGCATGTTTGTAGTTTGCATGGTATGACAGTGAGTTAAGACTGTTTGCATGGTTTGTAAGCGTTCTTATTTTACTTCTTTTCATCATTCACCCCTTCCTATTTTCTCCGACTATTTTTCTGACTTGTCGGCAGTGGCCGGCGGATGATGATGGTGAGACTTTTTTCCTCTTTTTCTGAATGAATGTTAACCCACGAATGATAGGTGTTGCTCCTTACTTAACCCCTTATTCTCTTCTCTTCTCTTAACCCCCTACTCTTTCCTTTCTCTCGGGCTAGCCTTAGAGTGGATCTTAGGGTCTTTGTTAGCCTTAGCTTCTGTAGATCTGTAGAACTTAATGCTAATAGACTTAGCTCAGTTCAGATTTCCGAAAGAAATAGGAAACCCCTTCCACTTGATAGCAGATCAAGTCAGCCGGTTGCATCCAGAGGGACAACCGCTCCAGAAATCAGACCCCAGGGTAATCAGTTCCAGTTGTTGAATCCAGTTGGATCAACACAGCCAGTTTTCAGTCAGTCAGTTTCCAGACAGTCAGTTTCCAGTCAGCCAGTTTCCAGTCAGCCAGTTTCCAGTCAGCCAGTTTCCAGTCAGCCAGCTTCAGTTCAGCCAATAAGGCAAATTTTAGTTGCCGAACCAGAATCAGATTCACAATTTTTCATATGCCCTACCGAGCATATAACAGTAGCACCTTATGAGAAGATTTGTTTCCTAGCAAAAGTAGTTAACAGTCAAGGAAAATTATTAGAGTCAGAGCGTACTCTGATTACAGAGAAAAGTAATTTCAAAAGAGATGTTCTTATTGCCCAAGTCCTTAGTCAGAGTCAGAATTCAGCTATCCCTGTTGTTTGTTTAAACAAAGGAGAAAGTCCTATAGAATTAACTTCAAATCAGAAAATAGGAACTGTTTCCACAGTAGAAGTAGATTCAGATTTCCCCATCAGTATGATAAATCGTGTTTCCAGTTCCTTAGAATTAAATCCTTCAGTACTAAAAGAAGAATATAAGAAATGTCTGGAGCACTCCCTTCAGGAGTCACCAGCTTTACAGGATCCCAAACTAATGGAATCACTTCTCGATTTCCTGATAAGAAATAGAGATGTGATTGCCCTAAAAGGAGATCCTCTGGGCCGAACTAATTTGGTCCCTTTTGAAATCAAGTTGGAACCCAATTCCAAACCCATTTTCATTCCTCCCTATCGGGTTCCACATTCTCAGTTAGTCACTATTGAGGAACACATCAAGGACATGTTGGAGCAGGATGTCATTCAGCCTTCAGCTAGTCCCTGGTCCGCTCCCATGATTCTCGTCTCCAAAAAGGACGGAACATCTCGCCCTTGTATAGATTTTAGACGCCTGAACAACATTACCATCCCAGACCGTTTCCCGATTCCAAACATGCAGGAAACAATTCTGAACGTAGGGAAAGCGAACTTCTTTTCATCCCTCGATTTAGCATCGGGTTATTGGCAAATGGAGGTCAGTCCCGAATCTCGGGCATTGACTGCTTTCTCCACTAACCGAGGCCATTACGAATTCCAGGTTTTACCTTTCGGAGTCCGAAATGGGCCTGCTAATTTCTCTAGGTTGATGAATATAGTCCTTTCCGACCTATTAGGTGTCGAAGCTCTCGTTTATCTTGACGATATTATCGTCTACAGTTCGGACATAAAAACACACTTTCAACGCCTTCAGAATGTGCTATCACACTTGAGAAAAGCACACCTTAAACTGAAGCTTGCAAAGTGCAATTTTTTACAAGAATCCCTGGTATACCTAGGATTCCTACTCTCGTCCACAGGAATTAAACCTGATCCAGCCAAACTCGAAGCCCTGGAAAGGTACCCTGTACGCTGTACCCAAGACCATCGACGATGCCCGTGCATTTATTGGTTTTGTCGGATTCTATCGGAACTTTATCCCCCAATTTTCGAATATTGCTAAACCCATTACTAATTTGTTCCAGAAAAATTCGAAATTTAACTGGGAATCCGATCACCAACATGCCTTTGAAACTTTAATTAATAAACTAACCTGTCATCCCATTTTACAATATCCTGATTACACAAGACCCTTCATCATAGCCACAGATGCTTCCTCCTATGGACTAGGAGCCGTCCTGTTACAGGACGTAGACGGTGTGGAATTACCCATTGCTTATGCCAGTCAACTTCTCTCTGCACCTCAACGAAATTATTCCACTACGGACCGAGAGGCCCTAGCGGTATATTGGGCTTTGAAAAAATTCCGAAATATCGTCTATGGCTACGATGTAACCATCAAGACTGATCATACGCCCCTACACATACCTCATAATTATACCATTTTTCGATGTCCTCACTTATGACGTATATAAATTTCACCCTTTCCCAACACCCTACCAAAATAACTCTAATGTCTATCGATTGTATTTACCCACCGTACCACCTTACCTTTTCCTCACCAAAGATCTATCAGCTTATTCTATGATGTCAGATAGCGACGTCCGGCATTGCCGATTCCCGCAACCAAATAAACAACTCGTCTGCCCTCCACTCAAACCAGTTATTCTTCCAACTACTAGGTCTTGCTTTATCGATTTAATTCGTGACCGGCATGCCCCCGTATGTTCATTTAAAAGATTTAATTCCCCTAAAACTATCCAACTACGAATTGGACCAGACATCTGGGTTTCTTTCGCGAACAGGACTGCCGCTACTCTCGAGTGTCCATCGAATTATTCCCTCATCACAATCCCTATGGTTATTCGGCTACCAATTGGTTGCTCCTTGCGTTCAAAAGCCCTCCAAATATACAACCCGTATAAGGTTACCCTTAATAACTCATACCCATTCCCGTCGCAAATTAAATTTAAACCCGTCATAGAGATCTTAAATCTCTCCATAAAACCTGTAACCATCCTACCCGAACTACATGCCCCTGAATGGAATGATCAATTGAGCCGGTTTAAAATTTCGGATGATAACCAAAACAACCTCTTACAAATACTACAACCGGTAACCATTTTCTCAACATCTGCCGTTAGTATCATTATTGTGTGTGCTATTATCCTCGGTATATTTGTGGTGAAAAGATCATTCTGGGAACAAAGAAAACCAAGTGACACGGAACATGAAACTATTTATGCACGACCAAGAGTGCGTACCCAGACCACGTGAACTAGACTTAACCACCCGACTTATGTTGTATATATAAATCTGTATTATAAAACCAATAGTTATCATCTAGTTAGCATTAGTTAGGATGTTACGTTATTATATTAATATCATTCTAGAGGGAAGAGCCCTGTAAAAATGAACCATAAATAATTCCCATATTCCTATATTATCTTATCCTTCATGTAATTCTTGTATTCATTTATATAGTCTCTGTATCCATTGTAAGAAAAAGTATCCATTTTTAAAAATTCATGTGTTATATGGTTCATGTATTTATATAATCCTGTATATTCTTATATACTTAACTTTATATAATGCCTATACTCATATGTATGTACGTGTGTGTATTCATTTTTACATAAGGACCAAAATCGCCCAACGCGAGTTTGGATAAAATTTTTGATTTGCTTTCTACTTTGCTAAATAATTGGTGACCTGTTGTTTTTTAAAATCTCATAATCATTTTTTTAGATTTCGCTTAATAAGGAATCCTGTTTATGTTTTGCAATGTTCACATTTTGTATACACTCTCTTTCGTTATAAACAATGAGATCATGTCTTGCCTAAGCATTAAAATTGTACATCTTAAACCTTAAAATTTCACTCATATGCATATTTTAGTGTAAAGATGCATAGTCCGATTTCCACTTTTAGTTAACTTGGCAGATCATGATAACATCAGATCTGAAAAGTCGCGGTTTAAGATAAAAATATGGTTTCGTCTTCAAATATTTTGTTTACTCGTTCCAGCCTTACCACAGCTAAAAAATTTACTTATTTTCAAATATTGTGCAAAAATAATACAGCCTTTTTAGCATTTAATAATAATAATGTTAGCAGTTTTTGGGTATATAAACCCACTAAAATTATTCCATTGTCATTCAGAAGCTAATTCAGAGGCTGAGCACTACCTGTACATTTTAGCAGTAAAGTTACAGTTAAAGATAGTTTTTATCTTATTCTTCGAGCCTTGCTCTCTTCAGAAGAACTTAGTCATTAAACTTTCCGGATACGCTATAAGAAGAATCCGGAACCTTCAGCATTTTTAGTAAGTCTATCAGAGTCCTTCGAGCCACTATAGAAGAACTCGGAGAGTAATATAGAAGAAAACTACTGCAAGTCACACATCCGTTGCTGCCACCTAACTAGAACCCCCGTCGACTTCGAACCACCCCGGGCCATAGACGGAGGGGTTAACAACTGGCGACCCTTTAACCAGGATCTTCACGACTCCAGGATTCTTCCAGTCTTCCAGACCCTGGAAACAGAACCAACTCCCAGTTGACCGGCGTGTCACGACTTCTAGTTCGTCACATCCACCCAGTTGACCGGCGTGTCACGACTTCTAGTTCGTCACATCCACCCTTGGACCGGCGTGTCACGACTTCTAGTTCGTCACATCCACCCTTGAACCGGTGCGTCACGACTCCAAGTTCTCCACGCCTAGTTTTCATCCAGGAACAAGTGGCCAGCAAGACACGTCTTCAGGACACGTCTCTAAGGATTTCGCCGTAGGAATCTTGTTAAGTACAAAACTCTTTTTTAAAATAATTTCTAAACATTTGAAAAGTCATTATTATTAACAATTAATATTTAGTATTGAGCCAGAATTAACACAAAACACAGTGAACACTTCAGACACCAGTGATACATTTTTTTTATTGAAAACAGTATTGTCACAGAATTATTGTCACAGAATTATTGTCACAGTTATTTTTACTATTCTAGTTAGTATAGTATAATTTTATTTAATGTACCAAACATAGTATTACCATACCTTCACGTACATTTGAGTGAAATTTTGTTTACATTTTTATTTTTGTTTGCAATCTTTTCAAATTTTCCCCTAGTTAGGCAAATTGTTGTGCATTTATTTTTAGATAGTGTAGTTAGGAAAACCCCTTAAGTGATCATTCCATAAATTAAGATCGGTCAAGCAGACCTAATTAGAACACATTAATAAGTACTTTCACATATGAGCGATTCAGACGGTGCGCTTTCTGACATCGAAAATTTACCTACACCCATTTTTCCACCTACCCCGCGCCCTTCAAACATACTCCCAAACACACAAGCCAATATGTCTCAGTCTCAAACCCCGCCCCAGCATACAATAACTTAGGCAGACTAGTAAACCTTCCTCATACTGTTTTAATTTTTAAGGGGACCATAGATAATCGTTTTGTTGAACCACGCGTAAGACCTTGGGTTGAATCTTTAGAGCAACATTTCTTACGCGAAAATATTACCGATAATGATATAAAAATTAGGGAAGCAAAAAGATTTATTGACCCGAAAGAAGGAAATGCTCATGACACAGTCACTTACGTCCCATCAATTAGCGAAGCTACAACATGGGACGATTTTAAACAAAACTTATTAGAATTTTTTAAAGAAATAACCCTTGCACAACCCTTAGCCACATTAGAAGCAGTCTTCCAAGCTAAATGGAAGAAAGAGGAACACGAAGATTTAAACAATTTTATTACACGTACACATAAACTTGTAGGAGAAGCCCTCCGGGCCGCAGAAAATGCATGTGGCATAACTTTCACTTCGAAACAAAGAAATCTAATAGTAGCCACAACCATTTACCAAAACCTACCCGGAGCACCTAAAAAAAAGTTTCAGGAGTTTTTAAATGTTGACAAACCTGTAAGTGTAGCCATAAACAAAACACGGGAACATTACCCCGATTTAGCAAACCAGAACTACCGAAAGAGTAGAGAAACCCCTGTACATTATATTCAGCAGCAGCAGCCACAACACCAACAACAACAACCCTATAAATCGAGGCCAATGCAGGGAACACCCAGAAACAAGCCCCCCAAACCCAGAATACACGCCCTCCTCCACAGTGTTTTAACTGCGATAGTTTTGGGCACATGATAAGTCAATGTAATTACCCCTCGTATTGCTCCCACTGTCACGAACATGGTCATCGCCGTGGCGATCGCCAAAAGTGTGCTGATAAAGCCCCTGCAGGGTATAGACCCCACTTTCAGAAACCAAACCAACCACGTTCCCAAAACGTATCCCAAAAGTCAACCAATCCCCAGAAACCAGTCCATTCCCAGCCGCAGTCGAACTACCAACCCAATAGATCACGACCACAGGGTCAACCACACTCTTACCCCATGTACAAACCTCAATACAACCAGCAAGGTCAACTAGTTCGGTACGTAGAAGTACCCGGGGAGGAATCATTTTCCCCAGAGAACAGTTTTCAAGAACACCCTCCAGCGTATGATATTCCCGTAGAATATGACCCAGGTCCTCCCATAGAAGACCATTTGAGCCCTTTTTTAGACCCTACATTGGAGGCGGCAGTTCAACCTCCTCCCTCCTAAATTACAGTAATGAGCCCAGATACGCACACAAACTCCCCATCAGGATAATAGGTGCGGACCTCCTAGATTTAATAATAAATTGTAGCACCGATAACCAAGAATTAACTGCTCTCCTAGATACAGGAGCACACGCGACGTTAATTAAGAAACAATGTGTAGATGATTTACTAGAGAGTACAAATTACAAATATGAACTTAAGGCACCATCCTGCCAACTCAGAGGAGTTACGGGCACACCCATACCCACATATGGAGAAATTGAGTTATATTTAGAAGTTGGAAACGCGGTATACCCCGCGAAATGTTGTATAGTGGACACAGTCGCCACCTTTCAGACAGACATCCTACTAGGTATGGATTTTTTTAACCGGAATCAATGGGAGATTTACCCAGCCGGAAAGTTAGTAAAGTGTCGAAATAGGACACATTAACGACATAGATGTAGGATTGACTAGTAACGTGTCAAAATTCGCGGACGATACTAAAATAGACGGTAAGGTTGTTAACGAGGACGATAGAAATAGGATCCAAGACGATGTAGACAGGATTATGGAGTGGATGGATAAGTGGCAGATGCAATTTAACGTAGATAAATGTAAAGTTTTGCATATAGGTTCTCGCAACAATAATTACGCGTACACGATGGATGATAGGGAGTTAGCGAGCGTTGACGAGGAAGTAGATTTAGGCGTACGCGTAACTAAAGATTTAAAGGTTAGGAACCAGTGCCTGGAGTCTTGCGCAAAAGCTAATAGGATGTTAGGCTTCATAGCGCGTAATTTCGAATTTAAATCGAAGGATATTATATTGCCCCTTTACAAGTCCCTAGTCAGGCCTCATTTAGAATATGCCGTTCAGTTTTGGTGCCCGTACTTGCGTGAGGATATTGATAGGTTAGAAAGGGTTCAGCGTCGTGCCACGAAACTTATTCCGTCATTGCGCAATAAGCCTTATGAAGATAGGATTAAAGAGTTAGACTTGTATTCACTCGCTACTAGAAGATTAAGGGGGGAGCTTATTGAAGTTTTCAAAATCGTTAATAACATCGATAACGTAAATTTTGACAAACTGTTCACTTTCGATAATAGTAATACTCGCAATAACGGATTTAAGTTGCGTGGCAGACGTTTCATTACTAATATCGCTAAAAACTTCTTTACGTTTAAAGTAATTGACAAATGGAATAATCTTCCCGCGTCAGTCGTTCATTCTACCAGCGTTAATATGTTTAAGAACCGTCTTGACAGACATTTTAAAAGTATTAACGTTGTTTAAAATTAAAAAAAGAAAGTTAACAACAGGAGCTCTGGTGGTGGTGCTCGAGGATGAGTCTGTTGACGATGAATGCCAGCTTGTGACATGCCAGCGTGTGATGCCAGCAATAAAAAAAAGAAAAAAAAAATTTAGACTAACACGAACGTAGATGTAGCTCGTAGCGTAAACTAACCCACTTTTTGTTTAACTGTACCTACTTTTTTTTTTTTTTTTTTTTTTTTTTTTTGCATGTCTGTAACTCTCTTTACTTGCATGTTTGTAGTTTGCATGGTATGACAGTGAGTTAAGACTGTTTGCATGGTTTGTAAGCGTTCTTATTTTACTTCTTTTCATCATTCACCCCTTCCTATTTTCTCCGACTATTTTTCTGACTTGTCGGCAGTGGCCGGCGGATGATGATGGTGAGACTTTTTTCCTCTTTTTCTGAATGAATGTTAACCCACGAATGATAGGTGTTGCTCCTTACTTAACCCCTTATTCTCTTCTCTTCTCTTAACCCCCTACTCTTTCCTTTCTCTCGGGCTAGCCTTAGAGTGGATCTTAGGGTCTTTGTTAGCCTTAGCTTCTGTAGATCTGTAGAACTTAATGCTAATAGACTTAGCTCAGTTCAGATTTCCGAAAGAAATAGGAAACCCCTTCCACTTGATAGCAGATCAAGTCAGCCGGTTGCATCCAGAGGGACAACCGCTCCAGAAATCAGACCCCAGGGTAATCAGTTCCAGTTGTTGAATCCAGTTGGATCAACACAGCCAGTTTTCAGTCAGTCAGTTTCCAGACAGTCAGTTTCCAGTCAGCCAGTTTCCAGTCAGCCAGTTTCCAGTCAGCCAGTTTCCAGTCAGCCAGCTTCAGTTCAGCCAATAAGGCAAATTTTAGTTGCCGAACCAGAATCAGATTCACAATTTTTCATATGCCCTACCGAGCATATAACAGTAGCACCTTATGAGAAGATTTGTTTCCTAGCAAAAGTAGTTAACAGTCAAGGAAAATTATTAGAGTCAGAGCGTACTCTGATTACAGAGAAAAGTAATTTCAAAAGAGATGTTCTTATTGCCCAAGTCCTTAGTCAGAGTCAGAATTCAGCTATCCCTGTTGTTTGTTTAAACAAAGGAGAAAGTCCTATAGAATTAACTTCAAATCAGAAAATAGGAACTGTTTCCACAGTAGAAGTAGATTCAGATTTCCCCATCAGTATGATAAATCGTGTTTCCAGTTCCTTAGAATTAAATCCTTCAGTACTAAAAGAAGAATATAAGAAATGTCTGGAGCACTCCCTTCAGGAGTCACCAGCTTTACAGGATCCCAAACTAATGGAATCACTTCTCGATTTCCTGATAAGAAATAGAGATGTGATTGCCCTAAAAGGAGATCCTCTGGGCCGAACTAATTTGGTCCCTTTTGAAATCAAGTTGGAACCCAATTCCAAACCCATTTTCATTCCTCCCTATCGGGTTCCACATTCTCAGTTAGTCACTATTGAGGAACACATCAAGGACATGTTGGAGCAGGATGTCATTCAGCCTTCAGCTAGTCCCTGGTCCGCTCCCATGATTCTCGTCTCCAAAAAGGACGGAACATCTCGCCCTTGTATAGATTTTAGACGCCTGAACAACATTACCATCCCAGACCGTTTCCCGATTCCAAACATGCAGGAAACAATTCTGAACGTAGGGAAAGCGAACCTTTTCATCCCTCGATTTAGCATCGGGTTATTGGCAAATGGAGGTCAGTCCCGAATCTCGGGCATTGACTGCTTTCTCCACTAACCGAGGCCATTACGAATTCCAGGTTTTACCTTTCGGAGTCCGAAATGGGCCTGCTAATTTCTCTAGGTTGATGAATATAGTCCTTTCCGACCTATTAGGTGTCGAAGCTCTCGTTTATCTTGACGATATTATCGTCTACAGTTCGGACATAAAAACACACTTTCAACGCCTTCAGAATGTGCTATCACACTTGAGAAAAGCACACCTTAAACTGAAGCTTGCAAAGTGCAATTTTTTACAAGAATCCCTGGTATACCTAGGATTCCTACTCTCGTCCACAGGAATTAAACCTGATCCAGCCAAACTCGAAGCCCTGGAAAGGTACCCTGTACGCTGTACCCAAGACCATCGACGATGCCCGTGCATTTATTGGTTTTGTCGGATTCTATCGGAACTTTATCCCCCAATTTTCGAATATTGCTAAACCCATTACTAATTTGTTCCAGAAAAATTCGAAATTTAACTGGGAATCCGATCACCAACATGCCTTTGAAACTTTAATTAATAAACTAACCTGTCATCCCATTTTACAATATCCTGATTACACAAGACCCTTCATCATAGCCACAGATGCTTCCTCCTATGGACTAGGAGCCGTCCTGTTACAGGACGTAGACGGTGTGGAATTACCCATTGCTTATGCCAGTCAACTTCTCTCTGCACCTCAACGAAATTATTCCACTACGGACCGAGAGGCCCTAGCGGTATATTGGGCTTTGAAAAAATTCCGAAATATCGTCTATGGCTACGATGTAACCATCAAGACTGATCATACGCCCCTACACATACCTCATAATTATACCATTTTTCGATGTCCTCACTTATGACGTATATAAATTTCACCCTTTCCCAACACCCTACCAAAATAACTCTAATGTCTATCGATTGTATTTACCCACCGTACCACCTTACCTTTTCCTCACCAAAGATCTATCAGCTTATTCTATGATGTCAGATAGCGACGTCCGGCATTGCCGATTCCCGCAACCAAATAAACAACTCGTCTGCCCTCCACTCAAACCAGTTATTCTTCCAACTACTAGGTCTTGCTTTATCGATTTAATTCGTGACCGGCATGCCCCCGTATGTTCATTTAAAAGATTTAATTCCCCTAAAACTATCCAACTACGAATTGGACCAGACATCTGGGTTTCTTTCGCGAACAGGACTGCCGCTACTCTCGAGTGTCCATCGAATTATTCCCTCATCACAATCCCTATGGTTATTCGGCTACCAATTGGTTGCTCCTTGCGTTCAAAAGCCCTCCAAATATACAACCCGTATAAGGTTACCCTTAATAACTCATACCCATTCCCGTCGCAAATTAAATTTAAACCCGTCATAGAGATCTTAAATCTCTCCATAAAACCTGTAACCATCCTACCCGAACTACATGCCCCTGAATGGAATGATCAATTGAGCCGGTTTAAAATTTCGGATGATAACCAAAACAACCTCTTACAAATACTACAACCGGTAACCATTTTCTCAACATCTGCCGTTAGTATCATTATTGTGTGTGCTATTATCCTCGGTATATTTGTGGTGAAAAGATCATTCTGGGAACAAAGAAAACCAAGTGACACGGAACATGAAACTATTTATGCACGACCAAGAGTGCGTACCCAGACCACGTGAACTAGACTTAACCACCCGACTTATGTTGTATATATAAATCTGTATTATAAAACCAATAGTTATCATCTAGTTAGCATTAGTTAGGATGTTACGTTATTATATTAATATCATTCTAGAGGGAAGAGCCCTGTAAAAATGAACCATAAATAATTCCCATATTCCTATATTATCTTATCCTTCATGTAATTCTTGTATTCATTTATATAGTCTCTGTATCCATTGTAAGAAAAAGTATCCATTTTTAAAAATTCATGTGTTATATGGTTCATGTATTTATATAATCCTGTATATTCTTATATACTTAACTTTATATAATGCCTATACTCATATGTATGTACGTGTGTGTATTCATTTTTACATAAGGACCAAAATCGCCCAACGCGAGTTTGGATAAAATTTTTGATTTGCTTTCTACTTTGCTAAATAATTGGTGACCTGTTGTTTTTTAAAATCTCATAATCATTTTTTTAGATTTCGCTTAATAAGGAATCCTGTTTATGTTTTGCAATGTTCACATTTTGTATACACTCTCTTTCGTTATAAACAATGAGATCATGTCTTGCCTAAGCATTAAAATTGTACATCTTAAACCTTAAAATTTCACTCATATGCATATTTTAGTGTAAAGATGCATAGTCCGATTTCCACTTTTAGTTAACTTGGCAGATCATGATAACATCAGATCTGAAAAGTCGCGGTTTAAGATAAAAATATGGTTTCGTCTTCAAATATTTTGTTTACTCGTTCCAGCCTTACCACAGCTAAAAAATTTACTTATTTTCAAATATTGTGCAAAATAATACAGCCTTTTTAGCATTTAATAATAATAATGTTAGCAGTTTTTGGGTATATAAACCCACTAAAATTATTCCATTGTCATTCAGAAGCTAATTCAGAGGCTGAGCACTACCTGTACATTTTAGCAGTAAAGTTACAGTTAAAGATAGTTTTTATCTTATTCTTCGAGCCTTGCTCTCTTCAGAAGAACTTAGTCATTAAACTTTCCGGATACGCTATAAGAAGAATCCGGAACCTTCAGCATTTTTAGTAAGTCTATCAGAGTCCTTCGAGCCACTATAGAAGAACTCGGAGAGTAATATAGAAGAAAACTACTGCAAGTCACACATCCGTTGCTGCCACCTAACTAGAACCCCCGTCGACTTCGAACCACCCCGGGCCATAGACGGAGGGGTTAACAACTGGCGACCCTTTAACCAGGATCTTCACGACTCCAGGATTCTTCCAGTCTTCCAGACCCTGGAAACAGAACCAACTCCCAGTTGACCGGCGTGTCACGACTTCTAGTTCGTCACATCCACCCAGTTGACCGGCGTGTCACGACTTCTAGTTCGTCACATCCACCCTTGGACCGGCGTGTCACGACTTCTAGTTCGTCACATCCACCCTTGAACCGGTGCGTCACGACTCCAAGTTCTCCACGCCTAGTTTTCATCCAGGAACAAGTGGCCAGCAAGACACGTCTTCAGGACACGTCTCTAAGGATTTCGCCGTAGGAATCTTGTTAAGTACAAAACTCTTTTTTAAATAATTTCTAAACATTTGAAAAGTCATTATTATTAACAATTAATATTTAGTATTGAGCCAGAATTAACACAAAACACAGTGAACACTTCAGACACCAGTGATACATTTTTTTTATTGAAAACAGTATTGTCACAGAATTATTGTCACAGAATTATTGTCACAGTTATTTTTACTATTCTAGTTAGTATAGTATAATTTATTTAATGTACCAAACATAGTATTACCATACCTTCACGTACATTTGAGTGAAATTTTGTTTACATTTTTATTTTTGTTTGCAATCTTTTCAAATTTTCCCCTAGTTAGGCAAATTGTTGTGCATTTATTTTTAGATAGTGTAGTTAGGAAAACCCCTTAAGTGATCATTCCATAAATTAAGATCGGTCAAGCAGACCTAATTAGAACACATTAATAAGTACTTTCACATATGAGCGATTCAGACGGTGCGCTTTCTGACATCGAAAATTTACCTACACCCATTTTTCCACCTACCCCGCGCCCTTCAAACATACTCCCAAACACACAAGCCAATATGTCTCAGTCTCAAACCCCCGCCCAGCATACAATAACTTAGGCAGACTAGTAAACCTTCCTCATACTGTTTTAATTTTTAAGGGGACCATAGATAATCGTTTTGTTGAACCACGCGTAAGACCTTGGGTTGAATCTTTAGAGCAACATTTCTTACGCGAAAATATTACCGATAATGATATAAAAATTAGGGAAGCAAAAAGATTTATTGACCCGAAAGAAGGAAATGCTCATGACACAGTCACTTACGTCCCATCAATTAGCGAAGCTACAACATGGGACGATTTTAAACAAAACTTATTAGAATTTTTTAAAGAAATAACCCTTGCACAACCCTTAGCCACATTAGAAGCAGTCTTCCAAGCTAAATGGAAGAAAGAGGAACACGAAGATTTAAACAATTTTATTACACGTACACATAAACTTGTAGGAGAAGCCCTCCGGGCCGCAGAAAATGCATGTGGCATAACTTTCACTTCGAAACAAAGAAATCTAATAGTAGCCACAACCATTTACCAAAACCTACCCGAGCACCTAAAAAAAAGTTTCAGGAGTTTTTAAATGTTGACAAACCTGTAAGTGTAGCCATAAACAAAACACGGGAACATTACCCCGATTTAGCAAACCAGAACTACCGAAAGAGTAGAGAAACCCCTGTACATTATATTCAGCAGCAGCAGCCACAACACCAACAACAACAACCCTAAATCGAGGCCAATGCAGGGAACACCCCAGAAACAAGCCCCCCAAACCCAGAATACACGCCCTCCTCCACAGTGTTTTAACTGCGATAGTTTTGGGCACATGATAAGTCAATGTAATTACCCCTCGTATTGCTCCCACTGTCACGAACATGGTCATCGCCGTGGCGATCGCCAAAAGTGTGCTGATAAAGCCCCTGCAGGGTATAGACCCCACTTTCAGAAACCAAAAAACCACGTTCCCAAAACGTATCCCAAAGTCAACCAATCCCAGAAACCAGTCCATTCCCAGCCGCAGTCGAACTACCAACCCAATAGATCACGACCACAGGGTCAACCACACTCTTACCCCATGTACAAACCTCAATACAACCAGCAAGGTCAACTAGTTCGGTACGTAGAAGTACCCGGGGAGGAATCATTTTCCCCAGAGAACAGTTTTCAAGAACACCCTCCAGCGTATGATTTCCCGTAGAATATGACCCAGGTCCTCCCATAGAAGACCATTTGAGCCCTTTTTTAGACCCTACATTGGAGGCGGCAGTTCAACCTCCTCCCTCCTAAATTACAGTAATGAGCCCAGATACGCACACAAACTCCCCATCAGGATAATAGGTGCGGACCTCCTAGATTTAATAATAAATTGTAGCACCGATAACCAAGAATTAACTGCTCTCCTAGATACAGGAGCACACGCGACGTTAATTAAGAAACAATGTGTAGATGATTTACTAGAGAGTACAAATTACAAATATGAACTTAAGGCACCATCCTGCCAACTCAGAGGAGTTACGGGCACCCATACCCACATATGGAGAAATTGAGTTATATTTAGAAGTTGGAAACGCGGTATACCCGCGAAATGTTGTATAGTGGACACAGTCGCCACCTTTCAGACAGACATCCTACTAGGTATGGATTTTTTTAACCGGAATCAATGGGAGATTTACCCAGCCGAAAGTTAGTAAAGTGTCGAAATAGGACACATTAACGACATAGATGTAGGATTGACTAGTAACGTGTCAAAATTCGCGGACGATACTAAAATAGACGGTAAGGTTGTTAACGAGGACGATAGAAATAGGATCCAAGACGATGTAGACAGGATTATGGAGTGGATGGATAAGTGGCAGATGCAATTTAACGTAGATAAATGTAAATTTTGCATATAGGTTCTCGCAACAATATTACGCGTACACGATGGATGATAGGGAGTTAGCGAGCGTTGACGAGGAAGTAGATTTAGGCGTACGCGTAACTAAAGATTTAAAGGTTAGGAACCAGTGCCTGGAGTCTTGCGCAAAGCTAATAGGATGTTAGGCTTCATAGCGCGTAATTTCGAATTTAAATCGAAGGATATTATATTGCCCCTTTACAAGTCCCTAGTCAGGCCTCATTTAGAATATGCCGTTCAGTTTTGGTGCCCGTACTTGCGTGAGGATATTGATAGGTTAGAAAGGGTTCAGCGTCGTGCCACGAAACTTATTCCGTCATTGCGCAATAAGCCTTATGAAGATAGGATTAAAGAGTTAGACTTGTATTCACTCGCTACTAGAAGATTAAGGGGGGAGCTTATTGAAGTTTTCAAAATCGTTAATAACATCGATAACGTAAATTTTGACAAACTGTTCACTTTCGATAATAGTAATACTCGCAATAACGGATTTAAGTTGCGTGGCAGACGTTTCATTACTAATATCGCTAAAAACTTCTTTACGTTTAAAGTAATTGACAAATGGAATAATCTTCCCGCGTCAGTCGTTCATTCTACCAGCGTTAATATGTTTAAGAACCGTCTTGACAGACATTTTAAAAGTATTAACGTTGTTTAAAATTAAAAAAGAAAGTTAACAACAGGAGCTCTGTGGTGGTGCTCGAGGATGAGTCTGTTGACGATGAATGCCAGCTTGTGACATGCCAGCGTGTGATGCCAGCAATAAAAAAAAGAAAAAAAAAAATTTAGACTAACACGAACGTAGATGTAGCTCGTAGCGTAAACTAACCCACTTTTTGTTTAACTGTACCTACTTTTTTTTTTTTTTTTTTTTTTTTTTGCATGTCTGTAACTCTCTTTACTTGCATGTTTGTAGTTTGCATGGTATGACAGTGAGTTAAGACTGTTTGCATGGTTTGTAAGCGTTCTATTTTACTTCTTTTCATCATTCACCCCTTTCCTATTTTCTCCGACTATTTTCTGACTTGTCGGCAGTGGCCGGCGGATGATGATGGTGAGACTTTTTCCTCTTTTCTGAATGAATGTTAACCCACGAATGATAGGTGTTGCTCCTTACTTAACCCCTTATTCTCTTCTCTTCTCTTAACCCCTACTCTTTCCTTTCTCTCGGGCTAGCCTTAGAGTGGATCTTAGGGTCTTTGTTAGCCTTAGCTTCTGTAGATCTGTAGAACTTAATGCTAATAGACTTAGCTCAGTTCAGATTTCCGAAAGAAATAGGAAACCCCTTCCACTTGATAGCAGATCAAGTCAGCCGGTTGCATCCAGAGGGACAACCGCTCCAGAAATCAGACCCAGGGTAATCAGTTCCAGTTGTTGAATCCAGTTGGATCAACACAGCCAGTTTTCAGTCAGTCAGTTTCCAGACAGTCAGTTTCCAGTCAGCCAGTTTCCAGTCAGCCAGTTTCCAGTCAGCCAGTTTCCAGTCAGCCAGCTTCAGTTCAGCCAATAAGGCAAATTTTAGTTGCCGAACCAGAATCAATTCACAATTTTTCATATGCCCTACCGAGCATAACAGTAGCACCTTATGAGAAGATTTGTTTCCTAGCAAAAGTAGTTAACAGTCAAGGAAAATTATTAGAGTCAGAGCGTACTCTGATTACAGAGAAAAGTAATTTCAAAAGAGATGTTCTTATTGCCCAAGTCCTTAGTCAGAGTCAGAATTCAGCTATCCCTGTTGTTTGTTTAAACAAAGGAGAAAGTCCTATAGAATTAACTTCAAATCAGAAAATAGGAACTGTTTCCACAGTAGAAGTAGATTCAGATTTCCCATCAGTATGATAAATCGTGTTTCCAGTTCCTTAGAATTAAATCCTTCAGTACTAAAAGAAGAATATAAGAAATGTCTGGAGCACTCCCTTCAGGAGTCACCAGCTTTACAGGATCCAAACTAATGGAATCACTTCTCGATTTCCTGATAAGAAATAGAGATGTGATTGCCCTAAAAGGAGATCCTCTGGCCGAACTAATTTGGTCCCTTTTGAAATCAAGTTGGAACCCAATTCCAAACCCATTTTCATTCCTCCCTATCGGGTTCCACATTCTCAGTTAGTCACTATTGAGGAACATCAAGGACATGTTGGAGCAGGATGTCATTCAGCCTTCAGCTAGTCCCTGGTCCGCTCCCATGATTCTCGTCTCCAAAAGGACGGAACATCTCGCCCTTGTATAGATTTTAGACGCTGAACAACATTACCATCCCAGACCGTTTCCCGATTCCAAACATGCAGGAAACAATTCTGAACGTAGGGAAAGCGAACTTCTTTTCATCCCTCGATTTAGCATCGGGTTATTGGCAAATGGAGGTCAGTCCCGAATCTCGGGCATTGACTGCTTTCTCCACTAACCGAGGCCATTACGAATTCCAGTTTTACCTTTCGGAGTCCGAAATGGGCCTGCTAATTTCTCTAGGTTGATGAATATAGTCCTTTCCGACCTATTAGGTGTCGAAGCTCTCGTTTATCTTGACGATATTATCGTCTACAGTTCGGACATAAAAACACACTTTCAACGCCTTCAGAATGTGCTATCACACTTGAGAAAAGCACACCTTAAACTGAAGCTGCAAAGTGCAATTTTTACAAGAATCCCTGGTATACCTAGGATTCCTACTCTCGTCCACAGGAATTAAACCTGATCCAGCCAAACTCGAAGCCTGGAAAGGTACCCTGTACGCTGTACCCAAGACCATCGACGATGCCCGTGCATTTATGGTTTTGTCGGATTCTATCGGAACTTTATCCCCCAATTTTCGAATATTGCTAAACCCATTACTAATTTGTTCCAGAAAAATTCGAAATTTAACTGGGAATCCGATCACCAACATGCCTTTGAAACTTTAATTAATAAACTAACCTGTCATCCCATTTTACAATATCCTGATTACACAAGACCCTTCATCATAGCCACAGATGCTTCCTCCTATGGACTAGGAGCCGTCCTGTTACAGGACGTAGACGGTGTGGAATTACCCATTGCTTATGCCAGTCAACTTCTCTCTGCACCTCAACGAAATTATTCCACTACGGACCGAGAGGCCCTAGCGGTATATTGGGCTTTGAAAAAATTCCGAAATATCGTCTATGGCTACGATGTAACATCAAGACTGATCATACGCCCCTACACATACCTCATAATTATACCATTTTTCGATGTCCTCACTTATGACGTATATAAATTTCACCCTTTCCCAACACCCTACCAAAATAACTCTAATGTCTATCGATTGTATTTACCCACCGTACCACCTTACCTTTTCCTCACCAAAGATCTATCAGCTTATTCTATGATGTCAGATAGCGACGTCCGGCATTGCCGATTCCCGCAACCAAATAAACAACTCGTCTGCCCTCCACTCAAACCAGTTATTCTTCCAACTACTAGGTCTTGCTTTATCGATTTAATTCGTGACCGGCATGCCCCGTATGTTCATTTAAAAGATTTAATTCCCCTAAAACTATCCAACTACGAATTGGACCAGACATCTGGGTTTCTTTCGCGAACACGGACTGAGTGTCCAG
>JAJOZX010007154.1:0-52500 GCA_023014485.1 Bathynomus jamesi
ATAATTTTATAGTATTTATAATTTTATAAACCCAAATTTTATATTCATTTTTTTTAATTCAAATTGGGCACCAGGGACTTGAAATTTTAATGAAAAAATTTGTTGTTCTTTATATTGTTGAAGAAAGAAAATACCTTCAACATAAGGAAAAACAATTACTTTAAATATTTGTATCCAATTTATAAAACTAAAATAAAATTATTTTATCATTTTACTGAGTAATAAAACTATTCAACACCATTTTAGCTACAGTATACGAGTAGCAAATTCTAGCGCTGTATATTGTGGAGTGAGCTAAGAAAAAGCATTTAAACAAATTCGAAATGTAAAAATATGAAAATTAAAAGTTTTCACATAAGATAAGTAACATTTATGAAGGGAATTGATTTTTTTAAAATCTACGCAAAGAATCAGAATCGGCATCGGGTAAATTTTGGAATCGGTACATCACTGTTAAAAATATTAAAAATACTCGAGCTGGAAAATAGTAGTTTCATTTTAAGCAATTCAGTTTTATTAAGCATTTTTAAATTTGGAGTGTGTTTTATCTTCTTGTTACTGTCGTAAGATTTTATTTTTGGAACTGCGTCTTATCGTGTAAAGTTCTGTACGATATGACGCATTTCAAGAAGACATTTTGGAAAGAGTGATAATGGAACATTTTTGAAAATCATAAAAGTAAAAAAAAAATTCTTCCAACAAAACGGCACAATTTTCCTCTGAATATTTTTTACTTAGAAACAGTATTTTGTACCATTTTACTGTGCTATTCTTACAGTTACACAAATCTTATACTAAAGCTGTAAACAAACCTGTAAATCTATTAATAAAAAAATTAAATAACGTCCTCGAAAGGAAATCAGTTCGAATTTTAACCCTAGCTACAGTTTAGGGTAAAAGAACAAATAGCTTCAATTTTCCCCTTACTTTAGGGGGGAAAAACAATCCAGCTATCAAATGAGATAAAAGACGCTTCAGAAGCCAATATTGATATTCAAATGGCTGGAAAGATAAAGTCAACTCGAGGGGGAAAATATTTCGGGGGGATTTTGATATATCTTTTGGGGGTAAAAGGGTGGGGGAATGATATATAAAATTTACCCGGAAATTGATTATTTTTTAAGGGGTGCTTCGGTCCCAATATGCTATCGGAAAAAGATTACTTAAATTTTTACACACACACACATATATATATATATATATATACAGTGGAGAGAGGGAATTATTTTTTATATGAAGTATATGACAAATTTAATATTTAATGAAACGTGACAACGTCAACGACAACAACAACAACAACAAATAAACAAACTATAAAATTCTACGGAAAAATAGAGTACTACTTAACTACAAACTCTGATATAAGATGTTCTGTAAAACAAAAAAGTACTACTCAAAGTTTTAAAAAAATTATTATTGATAATTTTGTTTATATAATCGAGGTATGTGTGTCTCTTCTTATTGGCAATACGAAAAAGAAAATAAATACAAGGG
Source organism: Bathynomus jamesi (assembly GCA_023014485.1). NCBI lineage: Eukaryota > Metazoa > Arthropoda > Malacostraca > Isopoda > Cirolanidae > Bathynomus > Bathynomus jamesi. Next base: position 1,495 of record JAJOZX010007154.1, read on the forward strand.
TGCCATTCTTTCATTCATATTGTCAAATTAAAATTAGAATCTACGAATAAATTAAAAAATAAACGGTCCAATCTTGACCGTAATTTAAAATTGTGTTACCCCTTCGTCAGCGACTTCCCTCGCCGTCACGCAATCTTGACTACTAAACTTTTAATTAAAATTGTCAAATGTAGACTGCGCGAGAAACGTATATTGAGAATACCAGAGCGCCCCTTCATGAAAAACACAATATCCCGTTTTCTATGCCTTGCGCGGCGAATTTAGGGGGAGACACGTGCATTTCGGGTGATGATAATCTCCTGGGACTTTAAGGGTACTTGGGTCGGATTTTGTTTGGAAAACAATAAATCCAAAATTAGCGGTTAGCATTATCTGTACCAGACATTGAGTAAGAAGGGTTTAGCGGAGCCGTATTTTCTTTATCGAAAATTTTAATTGAAATTTCCAGAGAAAGAACGCATTAAATACACTTTATTTTCAATAGCGTGTTGATTTTATACCCGGTCGCTTCATATTTGCTATCTAGGAAATGACTAGAAACTAATTTTGAAAAAAAGATACGCTATTTTGTACGAGTATATAATTTTTTTGGAAGAATGTGTAAAAAATACACCCAAAATAAATTGAAAAGACTGCGTACAACTGTATTTTCCATTTCATAAAGTGCAGTATTTGCATTAAAGAAAAGTATCTAAAATTCGTTCAAAATAATGAAGGAATAATGATGGCATTATTGGGGTTGTTTAACGTCCTAAGAAAAATCTACGGTCATTGACGGAAGGGACTTACAGCTTTACGTGGGATCCGAACCACGGGTCGCTACACAATTTGGGCGTAGAGGACAGCCCCCCATCCAACTACTCCCCGGAGCCAACGTCGCTTAACTTCGCTGATCAACGGGAATCAGTGTTACGACATTGGCCATGACGTAGCCTCAAAATAATAAAGGAACAGCGTTAATGGGGGTGGAGTTCAGTTTAAGGACACTATGGTTAATTGAAACGAACTTAACTGCTATATATCCTTATCTAAACTTAAAATAATTATATATATATATATATATTATATACACACACAGAGTTTAAGTATTTGGGTCAAACTATTACCAGCTCCTTGAGTGATGACTCGGATATAAGAAAACAATCTCGAGGCCTGTGTGCTAAAGCGAATATGACTATAAGGAACTTTCGATTCTGTACAAGTGAAGCTAAAGACATTCTCTTTCGTACTTTCTGCAGTAATATATACGGACAGCAACTCTGGGTGAATTATAAAAAAGGTTCTGGCAGAACCCTAAATTTGATGTACAACAGGTCTTTTAGACTCTTACATAAATTACCCCCGAGATGCTCAGCTTCGCAAATGTTTGCTACCCACAATGTCCCGAGCTTCCCGGAGGTAACAAGACGTGCTCAATACAGTCTAATGCAAAGAATTAAAAAATCTACCAACCCGATTATCCAAGCTATCCATAAGTCCTGCCATTTATCCTCTAAGCTATGGAATTCTTCGTACGAAAACGTCTGTCTGTAGCTCCACTTAACTTCGCACAGTGCAGTATTATTTCTAATCAATTGTATATATTTCTATCCTTAATATGTGAACTGTCATTGTATTAATAATATTTGTCATATGGACTATAGTCCGCCAATAAACCTTTTCATTTTCATATATATATAATGTCGCAGTCTTCATGGGTACTAGGGTAAACTTCCAGAAAGGAGTCTCAGATGCAGACATAATACAAGATCAATTATAAGGAAAATAGACGAGCAGACACCAACCTCTCTGACATTGAATCCATTTACTTAAGCTTCCTATTATTTCCCCTTTAATGTCCATAAGGGGAGTTTTCCCTCTTCTTGTCAGTTTTATTTACCATATACCTATAAGTTTACCCTCTTTTGCCTTTATTTATTATCTTTCACCATCCTTCCCTCTCTTTAACCATACTTTACCATCCTCTACCCCCCTTTTGTTCACTGACCCCTCATTTACCCCTCTTTCCCCTCGACCAAACTTCTTGAGCAATGAATCCTACGACCCTCGACACAATCCGCCCAATTGATAGAGACGCGAAACACTCCCCGGGGAGTCTTATCCTCTGGCCCATATTTCACTCTCACGCCAACAAGAGGTCCTCCAGCTTAGCCCAGGGTCCCAGGGGTGATTGACAGGATTCAGGGGGTCTCTCAGGTTAGGAACTTAGGGGTTTATGGGGAGTTTTTGAGTTGGGAATTGAGGTATAATGAACTCTGGAGGATAGTAAAATTATATTAATATGATGGATATTTCCCTATTGTTAGTATAGTTAGTATCAGTTATTAATATTAGTAACATAAACTACAATTAATATATTTTAGTAACAAAAGGTCAACACCACCACCCACTGCACGAAAAGGAAACTGGCTGACAATACCAACAACAAAGCCAGAAAACTATACAACCCAGACAGTTAAATGTCACTACATCTCTCCTTTTTCCTATTCATTTAGAATGATTTAGAATACTGGCGAATCATTTCTCGCTTTGGTGGAGTATTCTGTTTATCTTTCACTGCTTTTGTAGAGGGTTCCTAAATCTGAGCTTAAGAGATCAAATGAGTCGGGCTCGGGGGTGGAAAGATAAAGAAACACTGTCAAAAGAACATCGCGCCATATTAACATTTTAAAAAGAGAAAAATCCCATCTGGGGGAATTTTTTATTTTTTTTTTATTTAGGTGAATTTGCTTTTCTCCGTAATTATTCTGATATGGAAGGAAATTATTATTATTATTATTATTATTATTAATGTGGATAGACCTGAGTACAGTCTATAAAGGCAGGCTGATATTTAGCTAAACATTTAACATGGCGAAAAGGTAACAAAGGTAACATCCATGTCTCATATCCCGAAAAGGAGTCCGGGGTAGGAACTCAAGCCTGAGCTGTCTTACCCGAGTCGTGATGTAAGATACGGGAAAGACAACCGCCCAGTTGTTGGCAGCACTGGGGTTCGAGGTTCGAACCCACGACTCAACGGAGTCTCAGCACTGTCGGGCGGCGCCCTAACAGATCGAGCCAAAAGACGCTCACGTGGTGAAAAACCCTTAAACAATATTTCATCATCTTAAATGTTGAATATAAGAGGGAATTTTGAATGAAATATCAACTTTCCTTTACAGTGTATGTACAGTATAAAACGAGACCCATAACAAAGACTAGTTTTACTTTTCATTGTAAATTAAAAGATATAAAGTATCTTTTTTGAAAAATCTATGTACATTTCAATATCCGTGACCCGTGTTTCATTTTAAAATAAATCAAAGTAAATTAAAAAAAAAAACGCTCTCATAAATATGTATTGTTATTTCCAAAAAAGTATTCAGGGTGAATTTTGTTTTTCAGGAATTTGAAAAAAAATAAGCATTGTCTAACTTAGTAAAGGATTCGCAAGATGTACTTATCATTATTCTAAGTCTTTACACGCATTTGTGGGTAACGTACAATCAAAGACCACGAATATGCAATATGCAATGAATCTCTCTGTTATACGTACTGGCGAATTTTCCATTTGTTTTTAAAGCCAAGGCAGATCCCGCATAATTATTTCTTCAATTTATATCAAACAAAAAATATAAATACATAAAATCAAAATTCCACCCAAAACATGACGTTTCAATTGGGTTTTAATTAAAGACAAAGCCCCGTCCATAGTCCGCACCTGCGGCCCCCCTACATCATCCGGTCCCGGTCACGTGTTCGACAGAACCTATCTTCCACTCGGACGACTTTGAAAAGCATTAAATAATCGGCTTCCAAAAGACTTCTAAAAGAATTAAAGAATCCTTCGAAATACGACTTGGGCACTTGACAAAACAAGGGATTGTCTTCTGACAAGTTCGTTGGACAGTTTCGCGAAATTGTTTCCGAGGTTCGGATCACATTTTCAGACACTTATTTCATTTTTTTTTTTCTGGCGTCTCAAAAACATTTTAACAGTTAAATTAATGAGAGAGAGAGAGAGAGAGAGAGAGAGAGACTTTAAAAAAGTTAAAGAAATTTTATCTTAATGTAGATTCCAACCCAACCAGATTGACGTGACATTTTATATATATATATATATATATAAAATATGCCAATAAATTCTTCCGATAACTGAAAATAAAAATTTAGAGCACCATTTTAATAAAAACGTACAAATACAAACATTTCCCAACGCAAAAAAAAAAAAAAAAAAAAAAAAAAAAATCTGGCTTTGACAGGGCAGGCAAGATCCATCAAGATGAAAGATTATTTCTATGGGCCAAAGCCACTAGGAAAAGGAGCAGCTGGCGTACGGATAAGGCAGTCGTACAGAGTTCATTGTGTGCGGATAAAAATGTCGTACACGGATGATTGTGTACGAATGGAGAGGGATGATTGTCCACGTTTAGAGAGAATTCTGGTCGAGTGAGGATGAAAATGGTACATGGATCGTGTTGTGTCTGCGTACAGTAGAAATTCCTCACAACAATGTGTACGGATGAAATAGCGTACACGGATGACTGTTTATCAATGTACGTATAATTACAGATGACTGCCATATTGAAGAAAGTAAAGCAGACGTCGGTATTATATATATATATATATATATATATATATATATATATATATATATATATATATATATATATATATAATATATATATATATATATACATTTAACTGCAAACACGCAGTATAATTAACGTAAAGAACGACGCTTGTATAGGATATATTCCGCGCAAGACGAGAGAGAGAGAACGAAACAATATATATATATATATTATATATATATATATATATATATATATATATATATATATATATATATATATATATGGGATGAATTTCACAATTAAACACGTGAAATGAATGAATGATGCATCATATATTATATATCTGGAGCATATTATGCTCCAGATAGACAGGAAATTCAGAGAAGCACAAAAGCGATCGATCTGGAGGTAATAATGACAGATGATGCGAAATTCGAAACACAAAATCAGATAGCGATAAATAAGCAAAAAGAGTCGCCGGACAGGTACTAAGAACGTTCAAAAGAAGGGACAGGACAGTAATGATTTCCCTGCTAAAAACACTGATTATACCAAAACTTGAATACTGCTCAGTTTTGACGTCCCCATATAAAAAGGAAGAAACTAATAAACTAGAAGAAGCGCAAAGACATTTCACAGCCAAGAGTGATGGCTGCAAAGAACTCAATTACTGGGAAACACTACGTAAATTAAATCTGTATTCCTTGGAAAGGAGAAAGAGGTACACCATAATCTACACATGGAAAATGATCGAAAAACTGGTACCAAAACTCAAACTAAACCCAATTACCATTCAAACAACACTGGAAAATAGGATAGGCAGAATGTGTAGTGTTCCTAAATTAAAGACCCGACAAGGGACCTCCTCAACACTGAAGGAAAATAGCTTGGTTGTCAGGGGTCCAAGACTTTTCTTTCAACCAGCTTCCAAAGGACCTCAGAAACGTTACAGGGGTCAAAGTTGAAATCTTGAAGAGAAGACTAGATGCCTGGCTCAGGACGGTACCAGATGAGCGGGGGTTACCTGGCTATGTACGGTGGAGAGCGCAAGAAAGCAACTCGCTCCTCCACCAAGCCAGACCTAGAGGCGGGGCCACCAGCTTGACCTCCGTGCGGGTTTTTTTTTTTTTCAAAAATGTCTGGATATATGATACACCTAATGTTTAAAATTTCAGGTGTATTTTCAAAATCATAGATGTATCATTTTATATATATATATATATATATATATATATATATTTATTAACCCTTTCATACCTGATTTTCATTTACTTTTCATGCCACAAAAAAACACGTGTTATATCTCCAGAATGACCAAAATCTCATAAAATTTGATGGTCTCATTTGTGCCCATACGGCATGAAAGGGTTAAAACATTAATATCCATTAATATCAAGTATCTTATTTTCTTTTAGCTATTGAATATTGACTATATAACTTTAATTATAAAATTATGAAAATTATGAATTATGAAAAAGCCTATGATATCTGGACTACTGACACTGTGCGAGGGCGTTACAACGTAAGTGGGCTATGCAGCAGCAGCAGCACTAGCAACAAGGGCACATTTTCACATTAACACGACTAGATGAAATTAATGAAAAAACTGTAAACAAAGTATTTGAGCTCCTTCAGTGAACTCCCCATGCTTTTTCCCAATTTTACTGAACTGCCTATGTTCAATTTCTTTTTGTGAAGAAAATTTTTTATGTTACATTAATGCAATTACATTTTGGTTACATGTTGAAATAAAAATGTAATATTTTTTAATATTTTGCTATAAAATATATTACTGCTAGTCCTATGTAAAATATATTGTTAATAGCCGAGGCATTCCATGTCAAGTGTACACACCTTATGTCAGGTCATCTCACTGATTTTAATGATTTTTGGTGTGGTAGTTGGGTATGATGAGTAATGAAACGTGACCAAATTTTATCCACTTGGGTCAAACAGTTTGGGAGTAATGACCCCGAAAATTTGGGGTCAGCAGCGTAACCTCGTGATTTTGAAAGGTCATAACTCAGGATCTAATGGATGGATTTTAATGATTTTGGTGTCAAAATGCTCAGAAAAGACAGCAGAATAACATTAATTTTATGCACAGAGTGCGTACATTCCGTTAAAAAAAAGTTGCATTTATATTTCACCTTTGACCATGACCTCAGGTCAGAGTTCAAAATTTAAGGTCATGAAAATTGGCATAAGTAAAGACCTTTAGATGAAGCATATTGAAGCAAAAAATTGGAGTGGGATCTCCATGGGTTTGCTCTCCACAAGCATTTGAAATTGTGCATGTTGAAAATTTGAGCATTTTATTTAAGATAACTTCACAAATAGTTCATATAAGGGGTTCCAAAAAACCTTAGGCCCCCCATTTGCAGCTTACATGTTTACTTATATCGAAATAGTTTTTAGTGATTATAAAAATATATAAAATTCTTTATTTATTGCAGGTATTAAAATTACTCTAGCTGATAAAGTGATAATATAATGGTTTCTCAATTAATTGGTCACTCGGAGAGGCAACGTGTGATAGATCGCATACGAGCAATAACATTTCGGGAAGCTCGTGATGCTGGAGCCACCTTTATAATACGTTCATGGGTTACCAAAAAGTTGCGAAGAAGTGAGGACTTCGTCAGAAGAAACTGAAATAAAACTTTGGATGAATGTGAAATGGATACAACCAAGTCTGGGCGCCCAAATTTGCCAGTCTCTCAGGAAACAAAGGACATCATTGAAAGCGGTACGCGTAAGCGGAAAAACAGCTGTGCTAAACCTTCTAGAGAGATCGAAGTGTTGAGAGGAAAGATCGTTAGTGGTGAGATCATTCGACTGTACCGTCATAGGCAAGGTTTAAAGCCTTGGCATGAACTTCCAAAGCCAAGAAAAACTCAATTTAACATCGATGACAGAATATGGTTTGCCCATTATCTTGAAGATTGGATGTGGATGATTTCATGCATTTAGCTGTCTCCGATGAATTTTTCGTTTACGTAACACGTCGGCCTAACTACCAAAATGATCGAGTGTGGGCCACAACACCAGATGAAATCGATGACAATGAACATTATCGCGAATTATTAAAAAGTCCAGACTGTGTTGGTGTGTTTGTTTTGTTCACTGCAAAGAAGCTCATGTGGGTGCTGAAGCCAAATGGTCAGAGTTGGGATGGACAGTATTTTCGTGATATTATTCTATCCCAGCATGTCATTCCTTTTCTAAGAAACCCAAACAATGTTATGGATGTCGGTCAGGTCACACTTCTGCACGATAAGGCCCCTGCTTTAAGGCATTAGCCACTCAACAGTTGTTGCGGAACCATGAGATGGATTTCTTTGGAAATGAAGAATGGCCAGGAAATTCTCCTGACCTGAACGTCTGTGAACACATTGGATCAGTTATAAAGGACAAGGTTGAATGTCTCTTGTTTCAAGAACCTGCAGCAAATCGATTTTCGAAGGATACAATGACGCAACACATTGAAACTGTTTTAGCAAATTTGCGTACCGATCAAGATCTATTCACGTCACTTTTGGCAAGCTACCCAAAGCGAATTCAGGCTGTCTTGGAAGCCAATGGCGGGAACACCAAGTTTTAGTTGTTTCTCATTAAATGCAGGATTAAATTCTCTTTTGTAAGGTATGTTTAGTTTTACTGTACCTCTAATGGTTTAGGCCATGGGCAGGGGGGCTAAGGTTTATTGGAGCCCCGTATATGTATGTATATATGTATAAATATAGCTACACTCATGGTTTGATAAATAAATTGTATGTATTAAGTTTTTTGCAAATATTAAGGTATTTGCTGCTCTAAAAGAACAATAATTTTCATCACAGTACCTATATAATTTGTATATTTAATCATGTTAAATTTGTGTGTGTTCAGGTTTTGACTATATGCTGATAAAATGTCATCAAAATATTGTTGTGATCCATTCAATTCCCACAATAAATTAAAATCTTCTGATCTTCGGCTTGCTTCACAATCATTGATAGAAAAATTTCCAAATCATTTGAAGCCAGGTTCATCAAATGTAGACAAACTGTCAGAGCAAGAAGTAGTTGTCCAAACATTGAAAGATAAATATCAAAACTCAGATAAACATGACCCAATTATGATTCTAACTGTTTTTGCACCATCAATAAGTGTAAGAAAACTAATTCAAGAATTTAACTGTTCACAAAGAATGGCTGTTCAGGCTCAGCAGCTTGCAAAAGAAAAGGGAGTATTGTCGTCACCGAATCCAAAGATGGGGAAGGAATTGCCACTGGAAGCAACTAACACTGTTAAAGAGTTTTTTAGAAATGATGAAATAAGTCGACAAATGGCAGGCAAGAAAGACTGCGTAACAATAAAAGAAAATGGTGAACGAAAGAAATATCAAGAGAGGTTAGTTTTATGTAATCTAAAAGAAGCATATCAACAATTTAAGTTTAAGTTTCCAGCTCTCTCTATAGGATTTTCGAAATTTGCGATGCTACGCCCCAAAGAATGTGTTTTGGCGGGAGCAAGTGGGACGCATAGTGTGTGCGTCTGCACAATTCATCAGAATGTTAAGTTAATGATGACAGGTTCTGAATGGCAGAAATTACCAGTAAGGAAGAAACTCCGTTGAGTAGTTACCACTGCGCTGTAGCCAAAATTATTTGTGACAAAAGTCAACCTTCTTGCTATTTAGAAGAGAGTGATCAATGCCCTCGACCTGATTCGCTAAAGGAAACTCTTCTTACATGTTACGAAGAAAAAGGTATTGATGAAATTCAGTACAAACAGTGGACAACAACAGATCGATCTCAGCTGGACTGTGTTATTCAAAATTTAGAAGATTTCCTAGATACCTTCATTTCTCGACTAACTCGACTAAGGCATCATGATTTCATTGCCAAACAACAAGCAAAGTATTTAGAAAAAGAAAAAATGAACTGGATGAAGGCGACTTTTTGGTGATTGGGGACTTTTACGAAAACTATTCCTTTGTAGTCCAAGATTGTGCTCAAGGATTTCAATGGAATAATTGCCAAGCTACTCTTCATCCATGGGTTTATTATTACAAAGAGCAAGAAAAAGTAAATCACAGCTCTTTAACTATTATCTTAGAGTGTAATACATATGATACTGTTGCAATACATCTATTCATAAAAGTTTTAATAAATCATCTTAAGTCAAATTTTCAGCTACTAAACAGAATTATCTATTTTACCGACGGATGCGCAGGTCAATACAAAAACTGCAAAAACTTTTTAAATTTATGCCGCCACCATGAAGAATTTGGAGTTAAGGCTAAGTGGCATTTTTTTCTACTAGCCATGGCAAGGGACCATCGGATGGTGTCGGAGGAACCATCAAAAGAAAGTCTTCGTAGGCCATATGAAAATCAAATTCTGTCCCCAAAAGATCTTTTTGATTTCTGTTCCTTAAAATTGACTCAAATGTCTTTTAGTTTTGCAACACAAGAACAATACTCAAATGAGAAAGAATTTTTAGATCCAATTTTATCAAAAGCGAGAACCATACCAGGAACTCAAAAATTACATTCATTCATACCACTGACAAAAAATTGTTTAGAAGTACAAATGTACAGCGCCTCAGTTGAAAGTCGAAAGGAATTTGCTTCCCCCCAACAAGCCACTCAATTAATGAAAATGTCACAGGATATGTGACAGTGGAGTATGATAACCACTGGTGGATTGGGTCTGTGATGGAAACATATCCTGGTGAGGGTGAAGTGAAAGTAAACTTCCTTCACCCTTGTGGCCCAAACAAGTCATTTACTTATCCTGAAAATCCTGATATACTTACAGTAGATTTGTCCAACATCCTCACAATCATAAACCAACGACAGCTACTGGAAGAACATATACAATCTCAAAAAAGAAAACCAATGAAGCCAATATGATCCTGAAAAAGTGTCATCTTAAAAAGTAATCAAGAAACTGGATACAAACTTATTGTCAAAAACATATAATCAAAAACTTACAACTGCATGGAAAATGTGAGTATTGCTATTTAAATTGCTTATTGACATGTATGCTTATATTGTAACTAACTATATTTTAATAATTACACTTATGAATACAGTTTTAAGTATTAGTCTATCTTAAATTGTACAGCTTCCTAATGTTAAATTATTATTAAATAGCGGAAATCCCTCTAACCCTCTAGTCGTTAGAGCCTGTGACTGTGAATAAATGGTCCTGGGTTAGAATCCTAGTAGCTTAGAGGTTAGAAAATTTAATTTCTCCACAAGCGCGTGCCCGATGCCTATGCTTGTTTCTGCCATACAGTAGAATATATAAGATCTGTAAACTAATACGGAATGAAAAAAACCTGTTTTGGCACACTGCATAGTATCTAGGCGTAGGTCCTTCGGAAGTTGGAACGAGGTACACACCTAGGCCTTGGGAGGTAACTAAGAGGGTTTAACTACCTACCTTGCTAATTAATTTTTTAAACAACTCCTTATCATGATAATTTTATTTAAATTTTTAATAGGTATAAAATTGTCAGGTTCAGCACGGCAATATGAAGTGTTAATTCATCAGAAATACCTGTATAAGTTAGTCATTGTTCAAACTTCAAACACTTAAATTTCAAGTTATTTTTAACTGCAAAAATTATATAGGATTTGTGATAAAAATTATTGATACTTTTAGAGAACCAAATAATTTGTTTGTAAAAATCTTGATGCTTACCTATAGGTATACAGTATATCAAATCATGTATGTAGCTATATTATAATATGTATATACATGAACTATTTGTGAAGTTATCTTAAATAAAATGCTCAAAATTTTCAACATGCACAATTTCAAATGCTTGTGGAAAGCAAACCCATAGAGATCCCACTCCAATTGTTTGCTTGACTATGCTTCATCTAAAGGTCTTTACTTATGCCAATTTTCATGACCTTAAATTTTGAACTCTAACCCGAGATCAAGGTCAAAGGTGAAATATAAATGCAACTTTTTTAACGGAATGTACGCACTCTGTGCATAAAATTAACGTTATTCTTCTGTCTTTTCTGAGCATTTTGACACCAAAATCATTAAAATCCATCCATTAGATCCTGAGTTATGTGACCTTTCAAAATCACGAGGTTACGCTGCTGACCCCGAATTTGGGGGGGGTCATTACTCCCAAACTACTTGACCCAAGTGGCTAAAATTTGGTCACGCTTCATTACTCATCATACCCAACTATCACACCAAAAATCATTAAAATCGGTGAGATGAGTGGCAGAAATCACCAAAAAGTGTGTACATTTGACTTGGAATGCCTCAGCCTACGGATATATATTTATTGTCTCTATTTTATGAGATGTAAAATGTTTTGTTTCAATTTATGGTCAAAAATTTGTATATGTTTTACTACAAAATATAAAGTGAGGTTTATACAAATTAAAAATGTTAGCTAGCCTAGTCTAGGACTTCATTAATTACGTCTAATTTTAATTTATAATGCCAGCAATTACACGTTTTATTGGAAAGTTTATTGTATTATATATATATATATTTTTTTTTATAAAAGATTTTACCCGGAGGCTGAATTTGTTTTGTGATAATAATTCTTTAATCTTATCAATTATTATTTAGGTGTAATAGTACATGTTGATGCAAATTTCAAGGTGTATTTTTTAAATTTTACATATACTGTATAATACATCTAAAATACAAAAAAAAACCAGCCTCCGTGTGAAGAGAGACCAACGCACGAAACAGCAACAAGGTTAACAAGGTGTGTATATACAGGGCGTCCCAAAAAAATGTATACACACTTTAACAGCTGATAGCTCAATTGATGTTTCTTTCTTTCCAAGTTAAACCCATTAGAATTAATAATGGCAGTCAGACTAAGCTTTGAACAAAGGAAATTCATTCTAAAATGCTATTGGAAGTGTGAAAACGCAGTTGAAGTGCAAAGACAGTTTAGGAGGGAGTTTCAAAACAGATCCACCAACGCGACTTACCATCACTCGAATTAGAGATAAGTTTGAAGCCGATGGAACTGTTCAGAATGTCCACAAGAAGCGTTCCGGAAGACCACGGACATCGACAAGCCCCACAAAGCAAGAAAGAGTACTGGAAACGTATCACCAAAGTCCAAGAAAATCTGTGCGGCAAGCGAGTCGTGAGGTAGGAATTTCAGAATCGTCTGTCCAACGCATTTTGAAGCGCTGTCAATGGAAAAGTTACATTCCAAGATTAGTCCATGCTATTAATGAAGATGATCCGGACCGAAGAATGGAGTATTGCGAGTGGTACTTGGCACGATGTGGATGTGGATTGGACGAAGGGGTTTCGTAGAATACCCTCCGCGTTCACCAGACCTCACACCACTAGACTTTTTTTTATGGGGATACTTAAAAGACAAAGTCTACGCTATAAAACCTGCAACAGTCGCTGAATTGAGAGCAGCCATTGAACGAGAATGCACACAAATACCAAACGAAATGTTTCGTGATGTTTGCGATTCCATTGCTTCGCGTTATCAGCAGTGCCTGGACCAGAACGGACGTCAGTTTGAAAACAGGCGTTGACAAAACAATTAAATAATGTCTGTAGATTCTATTACATTTTGAAAATTAAATGTATTTTAATAAACACTGCCTTTATAATTATTTAAAGTGTGTATACATTTTTTTGGGACGCCCTGTATATATACAGTATATACAGTATATGATGAATAAAACCACGAAGGAAAGGAAACACAGAATGGTGCTCAAGCGCTTGAGCACCATTCTGTTTCCTTTCCTTCGTGGTTTTATTCATCATAAATATTTTCACGTGTTAGTTTCGTGAAATAATTTTCATATATATATATATATATATATATATATATATAACCACTTGAACGTACGCGAATATTTGGGCGTTTTTTTTTATTTTGCACAGAAATTCAGTTTTACAAATATATTTCGTATGGGTTAAATTAATTTAAGTACATTAGGTTAGGGAAGATTATGTGAATGTTGATGAAATTCTCCACTGCCAAATTGGATGAAAGTCAGTTGAAAATAATATGTGAAAATCAGCAGTGAACTATTGCACTTAACTCTTTAATAAATTTCCTTTTTTGTTTTGTGTCGTAAAACGTACAGTATATATATATATATATGTGTTTGGATGATTTATACAAAATTTACAAACAGTAATTACCACTGAATTTTATATAAGCCAGCCAATTTTTATAAGTGAATGATTAAATTTGGTTGCAAAAAACTTCACTTTTCTACGTGAAGGTCAAAATATGATAATAAAAACCCACTCTAATAGAGTTTATTTCTACAACAGTTTCGATGCCCACTGGCATCTGTATCCACCAGAAGAGGATGCCAGTGGGCATCGAAACTGTTGTAAAAATAAACTGTCTATTAGAGTGGGTTTTTATTATCATATTAAATTTGGTTGTTTAATATTAACTTGATTTTTGAGTTCCATAAATCTAAGTGCAAAGAGAAATAATTTTTCTCTTTTTTTCAGATAAAAAAAATTACTGTAGATATCCCTCAAATGCCATTCTCTGATGAAGATAAAATAATTATTAAGCATTATAGGCTTCATAGGAAATATGGAAGGCACAAAACATTGGCGGGTTTCCCCAATAAAGGATGGACACTGGGCGGACTGGATACGTTGCTGAAAAAAATTGATGCTACAGGCAGTACTGCTAGAAAAAAAGGTAGTGGTCGTCCAATGAGTGTTAGAACGAAAGAAAACATTGAAGAAGTTTCTTTCCGATTTCTTAGTCAAGAAGCTAAGCCAGGCACTCACGAGACTCCAGCGCGGATTTCAAAGTCGATTGGAATATCAGAAACTAGTGTAAGGCGAATTGTAAAAGAAGATCTCGGACTTAGACCATACAAACGTGTACGTGGACAGAAGATCGGCATCACTGACCAAGATAAACTAGTCATAAATGCAAAAAAAATGCTAAGACGCATTACAGTTATGAAAGCAAGTCAAACTTTTACTGATGAAAAAATATTCACTGTCAATGAACTCTCAGAACAACGGAGTATACTCAGAATCCCATCAATTGAAGAATCGAATTTCGGACGAAAGACTGTACGCAACAAGGAGCCACTTTTCCAAAAGTATTATGGTGTGTGTCGGTGTTTCCAAGCTGGGAAAAACACCTCTTCATTTCGTTGATCCCGGTGTGAAAGTTAATGGCGAATATTATCGAAATGTTCTTTTAGCAAGCATGATTCCAGAGATGCGTGCTCTGGCAAATGGAGGTCATTTTGTTTTTCAACAGGATGGAGCAAAGGTACATACGGCAAAAGACACTGTTGCTTATTTAAATGAACACGTTCCCGAATTTATTGAACCGGAGAATTTTGCCTCCGAACAGTCCCGATTTGAATCCTGTTGATTTTGGGATCTGGGAAAACTTGTCAGAACGAGTTTACCGCGGTAAGAAAATCAAAAATGTTAACCACCTGAGAGATGTTCTCATTGAACAATGGACCGGACTCCCACAAGACCAAATTGATTCAGCAGTAGATCAATTTAGACCAATTTAGATCAATTTAGACCAAGACTTCGAAAAGTAATAGAAGTTGGAGGAAAATATACTGAACAGTATTTTTAGTTTGACATTTTAATAACAATTTTATATGAAAGGAATTTTCGGTTGCATAACAAAGAAATTTCGAGTATTTACGGTATCTTTACATTCTATTTTTGTTTACCTGCTAAAATGAGGTCTATTCAGCTACTGTGCTAAAAATTTAAAGAAATGTCAGATAATGTTATTTTATTTTGTTAAAGTTTTATCAAAAGTTAAAAGAAATTATTGAGTTTAAAAGGAAAAGTACGGGCGCATGTTTTTTTTTGGTGGACCCTGTATATATATATATATATATATATATATATATATATATATATATCGTACACGCAGTCGAAGCAGCAATAGGAAAAACAGATAGACAATAAAGAAATCAAACTGAAACCACCAAAAACAAAGGCCCCAAGTAAAAATGGGAAAGAAACTATGTAAATACAATGTGAGAGGAATTTGCAGATATAAGGGAGGACAATGGATTTACGAACCCCGCCCCACCTTGTGCAACTACTTCTACAATAATAGTCACAGCAAATTCGGTGGGAACTGCAAATTCTACCACCCGGACACTTGCAAGCAGGGTTGGCAAAAACCCAACAAAAACCCAAAAACCCAGTTGGGATTTTGCTGGGGTTTTGGGTTTTTGCTGGGTTTTGCCAACCCTGGGCAAGAAGACCTACGCGACATACGGAACCTGCCAACGGGAGAAAATGCTACTACCATCATCTCCCGACAAGTTCAAAGGAAAAGGACAAGTTTCAAATAACAACAGGAGGAATGTGAGAAAAAAAATATGTACACAAATAGCAAACAAAACTCTTTAAACGCAAATACAGTACCAAACAAAATTTTTTCAATATCTCGGACACAATACGGCTGCTAAGTCTTATACAGCACATGCAGCTGACAGAGCTGGTAACCCTCGAGCCGGATGGCTTCGTGGCAAGAAGCTACCAGAACAGGTAGGCGGGAACGGATCCATCTCGGAGGACCACAAGGCTACAAAACACGGAATACCAAAGGACAACGAACTTAAAATGCACAAGGGGCAATGCATAACAAAGAACATAAACATTGTCCTGGCAAATATTCAAGGAATAAAACCGAACAACTCGCTAAACAAAGTTTCGTACCTGAAAGGTTTTATGGACGAAACATGGGCGGACATCGCATGCCTCACAGAAACACATCTTAAAGATTGCCAAGGAAACTGCGAACACTCTATCGATAAGAAAGAATTGCATATCGATGGATTCAACTTACTAAGAGCGGATAGAACAGCGAGATGTATAAGTGGATATACTCTTTACATACATGAGAGAGAGACATATGACAGAGACGGTAATAATAAGTAAATCCAAGAGCTTCGTGGAAACCCTCGCAGGAAAAATAGAGAAACTGAACATGGTACTGATAGTCATCTATAGACCTCCAAACTCTCCAAATGAAAAATTTTCCGATGCCATTGATGATATCAGAACCCTAATAAAGTCCGTAAACTCTCCATCCCCTAATACAGAGGTTCTGAAACTGGGGGTAATTTGGGTATTTCCGGGGGTAATGGAGCAATTCTTAATATGGTAAAAATACAACTTGTAGCTAAAAAACAGTTGCACCCATCACATTAAAGGTAATTTCAGTTATTTTCAGTAATTAATTTTTCCACTTTCTTTACAACTTCAGCATTGCAAGTTTGTGTGGGGTAATGAGATTAGTTGAGATCAGGAAAAGGGGTAACGTGGTCAAAAAGTTTAAGAACCACTGCCCTAATATAATACTCTGCGGCGATTTTAATTTCCCATTTATAAAATACAAAAAGGTAGGTAGAAATATATTTATACAGCAAAATAAGGGGGGCACAAGAGAGGACCGGGAGCAAGCAAAAATGCTGAGGGCTCTCACAAACGAGTTTATGCTGACACAGGAGACAACAGAAAATACCAGAAAAAACAACTGCCTAGATCTGGTGTTCACGAATAACACGAACTTGATTGCTGATATAAAAATAACCCCAACTATTATCTCAGACCACAACATAATCGAGTTATCAACAAATATGTCGATAACATTAAAAGACAATGCACATACGGAAGGAAGAAGCAAATTTGGGGCTATTAACTTGAACTCCAAGACCATAAATTGGGAAGAAATCAGCTCACACATAGACCAGATAGAGTGGAGAACAGTTTTAGAGAATAAAAAACTGAGGAAATGCTAACAACCTTAGAAAAAAAGACGCTGAGAATTTTAGAAAAATATGCTCCGAAAGCACAGCCAAAAGGAAAGAGAAACTGGGTAGAGAGGCAAAAGAGAAGAATATTCCGCAAAAGAAAGAGAGTGGAGTCGAAGTCAGCTAATTGCGGAGACAACAATGCCAGGAAAGTAATACAAGAAAAACCGGAGAGTATCGATAGGGAAATACAAACCCTGATTAAGGGCCATACAGAGAGGTAAGAGGAAAAGGCGGTAGAAGCAATAAAAGAAAATTCAAAATACTTCTATAGCTATGCGAAAAGGAAAACAAAAACGAGTGCTACCATCGGGCCCTAAAGGAAAGGAAATAATGAACCAACAGACGATCAAACAAAAAGAAATATCTGAAACATTGAGAGCTCAGTATGAATCGGTTTTCAGTACCCCCAAAAGTGACAAAGCGATACCTGACATAGATGCATTCTTCGAAGAGAAATTGCAAGGAGAATGTATAACAGACTTTGATTTTACCCCAGAAGATGTAGCGAGAGCTATAGGACAAATGAAATCACATTCAGCTGCAGGTCCGGACAAATGGAACGCACTATTGATTAAAAACTGTAAAAATGAAATAGCTACACCCTTACACAGGATATAGAGAAGATCCCTAGACACTGGGAAAATAGCGAGCATCTTGAAAAAAGCGAACATTGTCCCTATATACAAAGGAGGGAATAGGTCTCAAGCAAAGAACTATAAACCAATGTCACTGACGTCCCACCTCACCAAAATATTTGAAAGAATAGTCAGAGAGAAAATCTATAATTTCTTGGAGATATTGGAAAGATTCAACGAAAATCAGCACGGATTCCGATTAGGAAGAACATGCTGATCACAACTTATAGAGCACTATAACAATATCCTAGATACACTGAATGCAATGAAAACTATGATGTCATATACACGAATTTTGCTAAAGCTTTCGACAAATGTGATCATGGTATGATACCACATAAAATGAAACATATAGGAATAACAGGCAAAGTGGGAAAATGGAGCTACAACTTCCTCAGAAAACGTCTACAGGTCGTCAAAATTCAAAGTCTATCATCATCAGAATTGGAAGTACGCAGCTCAGTACCACATGGTACAGTACTGGCTCCACTCCTGTTCATTATCATGCTTGTTAACAGACATAGACAGTGGAGTAAACAGCAACAGTATAGTAACATCCTTTGCAGACGATACAAAGATCAGCGGAAAAATCAGCGATGCAAATGAAGTGGAGGCCTTGCAGAGTGACACGAACAGAATATACAAATGGTCAGAAGACAACAACATGTCATTTAACATCGAGATATTCCAGCTCTTGAGATATGGTAGAAATGAACTTAAACAGACAGTATTAATGCCCCGAACAGACAGGAAATACAGAGAAGCACGAAATCGATAGATTTGGGGGCAAAAATAACTGATGATGCGAAATTCGAGACACAAAATCAGATAGCGATAAACAAAGCAAAAGGAGTCGCGGGGACAGGTACTAAGAACGTTCAGAAGGAGGGACAAGGCAGTAATGATTCCCCTGCTGAGAACACTGATCATACCAAAACTTGAATACTGCTCAGTTTTGACGTCCCCATATAAAAAGGAAGAAATAAATAAACTAGAAGAAATGCAAAGACATTTCACAGTCAAGATTGATGGCTGCAAAGAACTCAACTACTGCGAAAGACTAAGGAAACTAAATCTTTCCTCCCTGGAAAGAAGAAGAGAGAGGTACACCATAATATACATATGGAAAATGATCGAAAAACTGGTACCAAACCTCAAACTAAATCCAATTACCATTCAAACGACACTGGAAAATAGGAAAGGCAGAATGTGTAGTGTTCCTAAATTAAAGACCCGACAAGGGACCTCCTCAACATTGAAGGGAAATAGCTTGGTTGTCAGGGGGACCAAGCCTTTTTAACTAGCTTCCAAAGGACCTCAGAAACGTTACAGGGGTCAAAGTTGAAGTCTTGAAGAGAAGACTAGATGCCCGGCTCAGGACGGTGCCAGATGAGCCGGGTGTACCTGGCTATGTGCGGTGGAGAGCGCAAGAGAGCAACTCGCTCCTCCACCAAGCCAGGCCTAGAGGCGGGGCCACCATCTTGACCTTCGTGTGAAGAGAGACCAACACACACAACCTAAACGAGGTGTGTGTGTATATGTATATGTATATATAGGCATATATATATATATATATATATGTATATATATATATATATATATTTTATTTTTATTCCTTTATTTATTTTACCGCCGATTCGTACCTAGTGTGGTACATATCTCAGCGAGGCAGTGGGTGAGTGGTGTCACTGAGTTGGGGATGATATACCAGGAGGGGTGTAGTGTTCAGTTATTGGGGAGTGGGTATGGGGGCCTGGTCTCAGACCCGTTGAAACAGGTGGGAATAAGTGAGGAAACGGGAAATAGCTTCCTCCGAAAAATGGGGGCCCTCAGCGAGCATGAATTGTAGACGCTCGGGTATGGGAGTTTCGGCCAAGTGAGGGAAAAATCTACAACGAAGAGCGGACAAGTTTGGACATTCGACCAGTAGATGTACGACAGTGATGGGAGTATGACAGGTAGGGCAGAGCGGGGCTGGCGATTTAGCCATTAGGTGACCATGAGTAATGCGTGTGTGTCCTATGCGGAGACGGGCTATAGTCACTTCTTTATGTCGGGACCGGTGGAAGGAGGAGGCCCAGTATTCTATTTGCGGTTTGATCTTACTTATGAAGTTTGTTTTGTGTGGCCTGGTCCCATTCCCGTTGCCAGATGGAACGGAAATGGGAGCGGAGAGTCGGGAAGAAGTCGGTGAAAGGAAGAGGCCGGGAGGAGGCCGGTAGTAAGCAGGCCGACTTTGCCGTGCGGTCCGCCTCCTCGTTACCCTGGATGCCGACATGTGCCGGGACCCAGCAGAAGGCGATTGTCTTGTGTCGGAAGGCTGTTAAAAAATGGAAAATTTGCTGGATGGTACAGACGAGCGGATGAGGGGGGGTTACATCTCTCTAGGGAGAGAAGTGCGCTTTGGGAATATATATATATATATTATATATTATATATATATATATATTATATACCGATGGGTTTCGGTCAGGCAGATCACGCCTATCACAACTAATGGAACACTACAACAACATTATTGATTCACTTGAAAGTAATGAAAACTATGATGTAATATACACAGACTTTGCCAAAGCGTTCGACAATTGTGACCATGAAACCATAAAACATAAACTGAAATATATGGGAATAACAAGAAAAGTAGGGAAATGGATACATAATTTTCTTAGTGAGCGGCGACAAGTTGTTACAGTACAAGGAGTATCTTCATCAGAATCAAAGGTCCTCAGCCCAGTACCACAAGGAACAGTATTAGCTCCACTACTCTTCATAATCATGCTAACTGACATAGGTGAGGACGTTACCAGAGAGAGCACAGTAACATCCTTTGTCGATGACACAAAGATCAGTAGAAAAATAAGAAACCCAGAAGATATAGGATCTCTACAAACCGACATGAACAGAATCTACAAGTGGACGGAAGACAACAATATGAAGTTTAACACTGAGAAATTTCAGCTGTTACGTTACGGAAAAAGAGAAGACCTAAAATCCATGGAATATTATACCCCAAATGGACAGGTTAAATTTTGAGAAATTCTAAAGCAAAAGATTTTGGGGTTGTAATGACTGATGATGCGAAATTTGAAACACAAAATAAGATAGCAGTAAACAGAGCAACGAGAATAACTGGGCAGATACTGAGAACCTTTAAACGAAAGGATAGGAATATAATGATTCCTCTACTGAAAACATTGATCACACCCAAATTGGAATATTGCTCGGTCCTAACATGCCCATATAAAAAAGAAGACATCAGACAGCTGGAAGGGATTCAGAGAAGCTTCACAGCCAAGAATCAAGTGGTGCAAAGAACTGAATTACTGGGAAAGGTTACGCGAATTAAACCTATATTCACTGGAAAGGAGAAGAGAGAGTTTACACTTGAAAAATAATGGAGAAACTAGTCCCTAATCTTACTCTGAACCCTGTAACTCCCCAAACAACAGTCGAAAGTAGAAAAGGAAGACTGTGTCGTGTTCCCAAATTAAAGGCAAGACAGGGAACATCCTTAACCCTGAAAGAAAATAGTTTTGTTGTGAGAGGACCAAAACTGTTTAGTCAGCTGCCCAAAGACCTAAGGAACACGAATGGTGTTGCGGTGGGCATCTTCAAAAGAAGATTAGATGCCTGGCTCAGAACAATCCCCGATGAGCTGGGAGTACCTGGCTATGTGAAGTGGAAAGTACAAGAAACCATCTCACTACTTCACCAGGACAACTCGAGAGGAGGGGGCGACAAGCTTGATCTTCGTGAAATGAGGAATCATCGCACGCAACATTTGAAAGGTTGAAAGGAAAGGTGTGTGTATATATTATATATATATATATATTGTATATATTATATATATATATATATATATATATATATATATATATATATATATATATGCATATATATGACGAAGTAAATATCCGACCCCGAGTTAAATATTATTTTATTTAGTAAATGTTCAAACTTGAGACCGAGAAGCCATTTAACTGCGTTAATTCCTACGTAAACTACTAAGGCTTAAACCTTCAATATTTTGTGTGGTCAGATGAAGTCTGTGGCTGACAAGTCACGACCACGGACCAATAATGAACCAAAAATGAACATTCGAAAGGAGTGTGCTAACGTCTCTACTAAAATGTTACACAATGTCCGTAGTAGTGTATTTAAGAATTAACACATTCAAACGCCCCGCCCGCCGCAGAGCTGGGCACTTGCGAGTTTTTTTGCGGTACTGCGGTACTACCGTGTTGGTCGGTACCGCGGAAAGTACCGCGGGAAATTTGAATGCGGTAGCGGTACTGCTGTACTTTCAGCGATCCTTTGCGGTACTGCGTTATGCGGTACCGGTTTGGTAGTGCGGTAGTAGTACCGCAGTACCGCAAAAAAACGGGCAAAAAAACGCAAGTGCCCAGCTCTGTATAATAATAATAATTTAAAGACTAAGACTAAGACTAAGACAAACGGCTCCACGGCCTCCAGTTCCAACATTTACTGAATAAATGAATATTCAATTTAAATATTAAGTAAAAGTAACGAAGTAATTTTACTTAAGTACCATACTTAAGTTAACTTAACTTTTTCAGGTATCTACTTTTTAAAAAGTATTCATATTTTCAAGTACTTTTACCCTAACTTAAGTAATTTTTGGGAGAGTTACTTGTTCTTTTACTCAAGTACAATTCATTTTATCCATTTCGTTACTATTCTCAAAACTCAAATTTGTGGCAGTCGCCAGCCAGTCAAAACGCAAGTTTTGACTGGTTGGACTATCTATGGTTTTAATGGTTGTATGCATATACCAGGCATGGGGACGAGGCCTGGCCTCAGGCCTCAAAGCCGAGGCCGAGAACATACATTTTTCAAAGGCCTCGAGGCCAAGGCCGAGGCCTTTTTAGGGGAGGCCTCACGAGGCCTTAAGATTGTTAGGCTGAAGGTATTTGCACCCAGAGGTGTGATATTCGGATGCAAATAACAAATGTGGTATTTGCAACTCTGTATGTAGATACTTCGAAATCTTTTACAAATAAGCTCCTCCATGCTTTGGGAAGGCTCAACAATCTAGCCTAGCCTAGGCCTAAAGCTCTCCCAAAGGTAACCTACCGTAGCCTCACACTAGCCTCTATCTTCTTTTTTTGAAATCCATAAGGAAAAACAAGATTCTACTCAAAATTAATAAACAAAGACAGCTCACTTCACTTACCTAATAAAAGGGAATTATTAAGCATTAAGCACGTTCATCTCTCACAAGTGGCCACACCATAACACCGACACACTGTGTTTATTTACACTTGCCGGGTCACACAGTCAGACACAATTGCCAGAACAAGATTTCCTGGGCACCTTACATTAACCCAATAACTTATTTCTCATTTCATGCAGTTCTTATTTCGCAATATTTCAAGTATTTATGATAATATGGAAAGTTATGATGTGAAGATGATCTAGCAAAATATTTCAAGATTGTACAAACTCACTGAATGTTGATCGTATAATTTCTGAATGGCTACAATTATTAGTGACTCTAGTGAGCATTGCAAACAGAGCTACATTTGGAGATGCCTTATTTTTTTAAGATTTGCATTTTTATGTATCTTGACAATAAGAAATTGTGGTCTTAAAGTCTACCAAAGATCATTAATGTAATTGTAGCTTGTACTATATGCGAAAGATGTTTCTGATGTACGGTAGGCCTATAGGTATGAAGTTTATATGTCATTACTATGTAATTATATATACGATAATAATATAATAACGATAATATTAAGAATATATTTGCACCTGATATTTCAACATGTTATATATGTACCGTAATTTGATTCAAGAGTACAGTATATTTGCACCTGATATTATCCATTATCAGACATTTTTTAAAGTTATATGTATAATACTTTATATTATTAAAGTAAATGAAAAAGACCGAAAAAATTATTTGCAAACAATATAACAATTTATATCTCAGTTATAATGCCGATATTAACAAAATTATTGTTTGCATCCAATATTATATGTATATTCATTTCAAATCATATTATTTAGAAGTTTATATGTTACAATTTAAGATGGGCAAAAAACAAAATTATCGACGCTAGTCTCTAGTTATCAGCACATCAGGTAGTATTCTTCTCTAGTTTGGTCTATTTTTTGTTATAGAAATAGATACAGTACAATAGTTTATGCATATAAATAACACAAACACATTATATGAGCTCAGTTCAACTGATGACCAACTGATAGATTGCTTTCTCACACTAATTTTGCTACATTAAATCAATTGGGCTACTGCTAACTGACTGAATAATATTTATATACCTCGACATATATAATATTTATGTACCTAACGTCACAGTGACGTGTCATTAATCCGTTGGTCACCTAACTGAATAGTATTTATCAAAGACTGCCGCCTGACTAGTCACCTATCTGAAGAATATTTATCAAAGTATGCCGCCACATGCGGTCACCTGTCAGGTCATGGTCCTCACCTGAAGAAATCCACCCCGAGCGCGCCCACCTGATGAATTTCCACCCCAACGCTACCGGGGGTTGAAAATTACAGAACAAAACAAATCAGGATTCCCTAAGGCCTCACGAAAGTCATGAGGCCTTTCGACTTTTCAGCTGGCCTCGAGGCCGAGACCAAGGCCACTTTTGAGGTCCGAGGCCGGCCACGAGGCCTCAGCCCCCATGTCTAGCATATACTTATTTTTTAATTCCTTATATAATTTATTCCGAAACAATAAGATTTATGCAATATTCATTACTGGCATGACAGTTGTAACAAGTTCATGCATAGTTGCCTGTATGAGTTGGCTTAAACCCTTAAGTGTAGTTCTGGATACCACAGTAATCAATTATATACAACAAATGTGTTGTAGATACCTAAAAGAAAGACAAATCTTACATCATTCGTAATTTATGTAGTTTGGCAAATCTTTTACATACAGCATTTTGCTTAAAGACCTCGTGGCCCACAACATAAATGTAATGGTTTGCGAGAACTGTAGGCGAGTACTTTTTACTTTCGTTACTTTATTCAGTAGATACTTTTTTACTCTAACTTAAGTAAATTTCAGGATGGATACTTTTACTTGAGTAACTTTTTGATAAAGTACTTGTACTTGAATTTGAGTAACATATTTTAGTACTTTTTACATCCTTGTACATATCAGAAATAGGTCTGTTCCTTGGAAATCTCAGTCTAAAGACGAAAATATAAAGTTAAATAGCAATTAACTTGAAGTAAAAGAAATTTGCTTCACGAAGCAATGTAAAATGTAAAATTTAAAATCTAAAATTTAATTGATGTTACCATTTTTTTAAATTTTAAATTTTAGATTTTATATTTAACATTTGCTTGCCTTTGTGTAATAGTTCATGATGCAATTTCTTTTACTTCTGCTTAGTTGCTATTTTATTTTGATTATACTTTCCCTAAGTTTTAGCTACTGATGATGGATACTTCTATTTCCGAAACATCTACACCCGTTAATAAATGTTCACATTCGTCTGTGTTCTCCTTTTCATCTTTATATATATTATATAATATATATATATATATATATATAATATATATATATATATATATATATATAATCACTGGAAACGTAACAAGAGGCCGAGCTCTTTTTTAACTTCATTTACAATGATCTTCAAATTCAAGTCAAAATTTAAGTTTTTCTTCAAATTTCAACAAACATTATATGTACATAAATTATAAAAATTAAAAAAGCATATCAATTTTCAGATGATATTAATACTAAATATATTTTTTCATTCACTTTAAAGTCCTCAGTTAATAATTATAGATACCATTTCAGTGGAGTTACGAGTTATGTCCGTTATCACTTTGTAAGCAGCAGCGGCAGTCTAATTAAAAAGAAACTGTTATTGCAGACTTTTAAAACTGAAAATCGTGGTGCTAACAGAAAACAACTTTACTTTTACTCGTATTGTATCACATATAGGACGGGTTGCCACTAGCGATGCACCGGAGTTCCGGCCATTTTAGAAAACCTCCTGCTCCGGCCGGAGGTCTCACTAAACTCCGGCGAGGCCGGAGGTGCCAAGTACACCAAACTCAATTCTGACAACTTAGTTTTAATTCTATAAAACTATAAAACCTCATTTCTGCACCTATCCGAATATTTCAGTTCTCAGATGACTGTAATAATAATATAATTTATTTTATGAGTGATCAGTGATTGTATTAATATTTCAGTTCTCAGTGACTGTAATAATAATTTATTTTATGAGTGATCAGTGATTGTATTAATAATTGATTTGATATAGGCCACTTTACTCAGCATTCAGCAAGACATCATAAGTTTTCATAACCTGAGGATATTCTGTTCAATGGGAATTTTTAGAGAAATTAGCACACACAAAGCATAGAAAGTCGACTTTTATAAAGTTTAAGTTATTAAAGACTTAATAATTTAAAATAGCAGGACTATAATATATAAACCCTAAATAGATGAGACGATGGACCACCCACACACACACACACACATATATATATATATATATATAGATATATATATATATATATATATATATAAAATAATGCGTATATATATATATAAATACTGAAATAAATCAATTGGCCAGAGGAAAAAACACTAAGCCGGAGGTCCGGCCAAAATCTGCCTCCGGTACATCACTAGTTGCCACGCTTAGCATGGGTTATGTGAAGCGCACGTTACCTACTACATACGACACCATCAGGAAAACCGCTCCGCAAAATAATCCGTCTAATGACTTGAACTAAGTTTTGAACGTATCTTGTTTTCTGAAGCATTTTTCGAAAAAAACACTATTTACTTTTCACTATATTATTGAGATTTTTTCCATTTACGAATGATACAGTGGGTAGTGTTCGGGACGTGGCACACGCAAGGTGGGAATGAACCCTGTTCTACGTTGTGTTAAATATTACATATATACAGTATATATAAATATAATATTATATATATATATATATATATATATATATATATATATATACTCAGGTAACACACTTATAACGATATAATGATGAAGAACTATCTATGAATCAATCTCTCATTGTTGAAACAAAAATAACCCTTGGCAATTTTGAATCAGCAAAATCTAAATGAAAACAAATTTCGATATCGAAACGGTTCGAAACCGAGTCCTGATGTAAATTCATTATTCACTAAATACATACACAATATTATATTCCCATCTCTGAGCAAAATATATTTTGTAAACATCGATTGAACATTATCAACATATTGTTACACAACATTACATCAATATTAATTTGGGAACCGTCACAAATATCAACCGCATTTCAATGATATCATCTATATACATCAACAGTCGATCGATCACAACCGTGCTACCCGTGCAGTGGGCACTATACATATCTATAAATTACGTTTTCTACTTACATTTTGAGTACATTAAATTACATCAAAACTACATTAAATTACATTAAAAATACAGTACTATATTCATATTTCCCATTTTCATTTTTTAGGACACCCACGATTCATGAACCAACTTTCGTGTGGTCTCGAAGTAGTGTCTATGGTGGGTGAATACATAACTGCTGCCGCCAATACCAACATGTTCACCTACGAGATAGCACCTGTCTTCATTTTAATGGAACAGGTACGCTAGTAATGACAGCAAAACGAAACAATCTCTTAGTCTCCGATTATTCTGTGTTTACCACAAATACTTAATGAATTATTGTCTATATAAAGTGTGTTATTGTACTTATTACGACAAATTTTACCTCAAGGTTACGATGCTGAAGTTGCGAGAATTTATCGGTTACAAAAAAGGGGACAGTATTTTGGCACCAGGGGTTCCATTAGTAATTTGTACGCTGCAATGTGTGCCAGACATAAGATGTTCCCCCAATATAAAGAAAAGGGGCTGGCTGCCCTTCCTGGAGAACTCGTCATGTTCACATCGGTTCACGTAAGTAATAAACTTTTACTTTTCAATTCTTGCACATTTACAACATTTACGAACATTTATTACCATATCAGTTAAAACTTTCAAGTTCAACAAAACACTACATTCACCATTTATCGAAGTAACCAATTACGTTAAGTTGAAATCCCACTTTTAAGTAATGCCACCCTACTTTAAATTATTCCTTTCCGTGTTTATATAAAATAAAGTTTAAAATTTACCGAACTTTATACAGTACACAAATGTTTCAAACTGTAGACTACAATTTTTAAGTTTTCTGAGATAAATATTTTTTGTTGTAGAAAATAAAAACCGAGTCTGGAACGGATAAACTCTTAAAAAATTGTTTCTGGGCGGAGTTATGATTAACGTCTCATCCCCAACGAGCTTTCACATTTTTGCAGCAGTGCAAACAAAAAGAGATTAACACTCTCTTGTTTGTTTTAATTTAATTACTTTTCATTTAATACAATGGAGCTATATTTTAATTTGTTGGAAACTTTTTTTGTGGTTAAATTAAACAGTAACAGAAAGTAAAATATGGCAAAAATATTTTTTTAATCATGGCTCTCGCAATCTGTAACTAGTCTCTGGAAGTGTGTACCGTACGATATTTCGTCAACGAGTCGAAATCGATGAGCATCCTGTGGGTTGAAATTGAATTAGAAAAGAGTAGGTTAGGTTAAGTTAAATTAAGTCAGGCCCAGTTAGGCTATCAGCGAGGTTAGGTCAGATTAGGTTAAGTTACTAGAGTATTGATAAAATTATCCCTTAAATATAATGAGTGTATAACTGTATATGACAGTGAAACCACACTGAAAAAATGGATTTAATGGAGTACAAGCTTTCGGCCTATTAAGTGCGCTCCTGAAGAAGACTTTAGTGTAGACCGAAAGCTTGTGCTCCAATAAATCCCTTCTTCCTTGGACCTTTACTCCTTTAATTCAAGTTCTAGTAATTGAGAATATTCACTTAACGTAAGGATATATGATTTGACAATATTATTGTAACCCTGCATCCGCAGTTTCATTGAAAGTCCTAAAAATAACAAAAAAAAAGGGGGGGCTGGAGTATTGGCCAGGATCCTATATGTGGCCAACTGCTTATTACATTTAAAATTCAAGAGCGATATTTCTTTTAAATACTTAATTTACTGACCTTGACGCGCATGGATTTATGTTTCTATTTATATACAATATTCTTGCAATACAGACTATTCTAGCATCAGCTATTATCGTGTTCTAAATATGGAGACTGTGTTCTCATTGTACGTAAATATTCGAACCAAATAGTGTCGAACTTGGGTATAAAAATATTTTCCTTACTCTGATTGGTCAGCTTTTGAAGGACATGAAACAAACAAACATACATACATACATACATACATACATACATACATACATACAAATATATTAGTGTTCTTTAGCGTTATCATAGGAATTAAATAATAAATATGTTTACGTTTCAGAGTCACTACTCGTTGAAAGGAGCGGCTGCTACCATGGGCCTGGGAACAGACAATTTGATTTTGGTCGCTGTAGATAATAAGTAAGTCGTAAGTGTAAACAATAACTATCGAAATAATGACAAAAGATAGAAAACGGGTTAGAATTCATGAATATAAATGCTCTTTAATGATAAATAAAGGCTGGACTTTTTATTTTTATACTTTTGTACATAATCTTACTTTTATTTATCAATTCCATAATTTATTTGAACAATGGAACGTATTCTACGAGATGATGTAACATTAAAGATTATATATATCAGGTGGGCGAAAAAAAAGGGAGACCTCGAACTATGGCTGTAAAATCCAAAGTTATGGTCAGATTTCAATATTTTTTTCACACCCCACAACTTAGTAAATTTCCTATACGGTGAGTGGATTTCAAAGAAAACTAATGAAAATTACGGATTTATTAAACGTTTCTTTATGCCACTGGAAATTCTCCATTTACATTACTGCATTGTTGGGTCGGCAAAAAAAAAGGGAGACCTTTTAAATCCTTCGTATCTCGGCAAATATGGTACATAGAACCATGAAATTTTACTGTTAGTACTAGGTAATTTTATGGTTTGTATGCCATCTTTTAGCATTTTAGCTGAAAAATTGGATTTATGGCGAATATTCCAGAAAAATCTTGCTAATCATTGGTTCAAGTTGATAATTATAATTAAAGCGATTTTAATTAACGTAAGCCAACTGCAGGAGGTTTGGACAAGCTTTTCAAGAAAATCGATAAAACAGGAGATATCAAAAGAATACCAGGTAGTGGTATTAAATTTGGCCACCAAACAGTCCTGATTTAAATCCTGTCGATTATGGCCTTTGGGGAAATTTGTCAGAATTTATCGGGTCAAAGTAAGAAATGTCGCTCATTTACGACAGCTTCTTCTGGAAAAATGGGATGAGCTACCACAAGAACAAATCAATAAAGCCATAGATGAGTTCCGTCCTAGACTGAAAAAGGTTGTAGAAGTTCGTGGTAAACATATCGAGCAGTTTTTTAACATCAAGGTAGCACCATATGTGAGCACTTTGTAACTTTTTATCTGCACATACAATGCAGTAGTAGTGTAAATGGAGAATTTCCAGTGGCATAAAGAAACGTTCAATAAATCCGTAATTTTCATTAGTTTTCTTTGAAATCCGCTCACCGTACAAGAAATTTACTTAGTTGTGGGGTGTAAAAAAAATATTGAAATCTGACCATAACTTTGGATTTTACAGCCAAAGTTCGAGGTCTCCCTTTTTTTTTGCCCACCCGATACATAAGTAAAATAATGGATTTTCATTTGTAACGAAACTAAAATGATTTCAGATATCGTTTGATTCCATCAGAGTTAGATCGCTTAATCCAAGAACAGAAGGATAAAGGGAAAGTGCCATTCTTCGTCTGCGCAACTGCTGGCACAACGGTCATGGGGTCTTTTGATCCTATTAATGAAATCGCGGACATCTGTGAAAAACATAAACTGTGGTTCCATATTGATGTAAATATATTTATAATAATACTGTTATAACAAATCATACCCAATATTAAACATTGCGTAAAACTACAGTAAACACTGTCCAGCAAATCTTTTAAATACTAAAAATTATAAGGTACTGATATGGTAGTGTTATCACGTGACGTATTTCAGTCTTTTGGATAACCACATTTTGTTTTCATCATTTCACTAAATGTATATAAAATTTGACAAACATCGTGTTCACAATTATAAAGAATACTTAGAATGCTATGAATCGGTTTGTATAGAGTAGGAACACTATTACAAATACAAGGAATATTAAAGAGTATTTCATTCGCAACCATTTTTCGTTTAAGGCGGCTTGGGGAGGAGGTGTACTCCTGTCCAAGAACACCAAACACAAAATGGCGGGAGCTGAGAGGTCGGATTCCATCACGTGGAACCCTCACAAGCTGATGGGCGTTACTCTCCAGTGTTCAACTGTTCATTTCAGAGAGGATGTGAGTAGTTCACGAAGATCTATGAGGGAGCTGGTTTCAGTGTTCATGTTATGATTGTTTTCAATGTTTATTTAAAGATGTATGAAATAACTTTGTTCAAATGAACTCCAAGTATTTAAGCTACTTGTAGACAAATTTTGTAGTCCCATTTAAACGACTGACAAAATTAACAAAAAACAACAACTAAATTTCTGGACTTAACAACGCGAAAAATACATCGAGTTAGTTATTAAAAGTAAATGTACGAATTAACTTTCGAAAATTTTCAGTTGAACAAAAATAACATTACTTGTGCATATTCTAAAGTGTCGAATATATAATAATCTGGATTCCTTTGAAGGTTACCTCAGAATACAAAAAGAGGGTAAAGAGAGACGGAAAATGACAACATACAGTATATGTGGTAAAAGAGAAAGATATCAAATCAAATGTTAGGAGTTGCTCTGAACCAAATACATTCCCATTAATAATTACTTAACCTAGCCTATCTTAACTAAACCTACCCTATGAAAGTATAGAATGTTTAAACTACCCTCGTTTAACCTTCAGGGACTCCTGATATCGTGTAACCAGATGTGTGCTGATTACCTCTTCCAACAAGACAAACCTTATGACGTCAACTACGACACCGGAGATAAAGTCATCCAGTGTGGACGTCACAATGACATTTTCAAACTTTGGCTTCTTTGGCGATCAAAGGTACAATGTATCACAGAAATATATTGTATACATGTGTGTGTGTGTGTGTGTGTGTGTGTTGCAAAAAAGTTTTCGCTTTTTGTAAAACAAAAAAAATTGTTTTTGTCATTTATTTATTTATTAGCTATATACAATAGAAAATCCATTTACATACTTTTTTTATAGCAACATTTACACCAGCTGTATGTTCACTCATAACTGCGGCCCCAGCAATTAATTTTTCAGGACAATACGAAATAATGGAGTATAATTGTTCAAAAAAGAACAATGGCAATGGATACTGCGTCATGATTAGCTGGATTAAAAAGTCCTCAAAATCTCTCCTTCACATTACCATCAAGCTCGTAGCGGAAAACAATAGCTAATTGAAACGTGTTGGCTATATCATTTGTTTCGTCCGCAATTATGCTTACAAAATTGGCTGAAGCGAATTCTCTTGATATTTGAATCCAGCTTACTTGAAATGAACAAGGAAGCAGCTCGTTCTGTATTATCAATGAGGTCCCTTTAAACACAGTAGCCTTTCGCAAATGATCGTTCAGAGTCGCATCCAAATCAGCAGAATGTTCCATTAATCCTTTAAAACTACTCGGATTGTTGGAAAAGTCATTTTCTTCTTGATTTCTTAAAGGAAATTCAAAGTTAGCACAAAATTCAATACATTTAATAATTTTTTCCAAGATATATTCGTTTTTCCTAATTTGTTCATTATGCTGCTCAACTGATTTTTTATAAGCCGAATCGAGATTTATTTTTATATTCACTGTACCCAAAACAGCTAGATTGGCCTCATTGTTTATGTGACTGGCTGATGTTTCATGTTTATTTGTTTTGCCAAATAGACGATTTAAATTAGTGACTCTATTTTTAGCGCGAGAAATATCACCGCCAAACAGTAAGCGAGGAAACAAAATAATAATGCTTTTTCTGAACACCCAAAAAAACACACTGTTTTTTATACGAGTCACTGTTAAATTTTCGATTATAAAGCTCGTTATTTTTAATGGCCGCTCGAGTTGAGTTTATATTCGGAATTGGTCTACCCTGTTGCTTTATTTTCAACTTTTCAATTTTCGAGGGATTTCGATGTAAAGTAGTCTTTTAGAAGGTTTGCAACAGTATTCATTTTGAGGGTTACAAAATTAGAAAATTGTTTTTCAATATAACTCGTAATAATAATTACTTTCATATAATACAAATTCCTAATCACCGCCAAATTAGATCAGTGAAATTATTATTTACTTGGCATCGCGCTGCCATGCATTGCATTGTCAGTTTGCCTATATTTGATGGGAAAGAGGGAATCTGCTGTACAACAAAAACGTGCACGTTGCACCGAGAAGAGCTGTATTTTTCATTATGATGTTCTGCTTACGGTACCGGACGCGCAAAATATTCCAGATACGTTCTGATGGATGGAAATTCTGTTAAAATTTGATAAACGACGCCTTGTAATGGGTCAAGTGATTTTAAGCACACGCAAGTCACTATAAACGTGTTTTGCATGTAAAAAAACTATAATATATTCTCAGTCTAGCTGTTTGTAGTTTTGTTCACGGGTGTGATCGCTCGGCCTGATATATATATATATATATATATATATATATATATATATATATATATATATATATATATATATCACGCAAGTTAATTTAGGATTTATTATCAACAGTTTAACAAAACAAAAATTTAGCAACCATTAGTCCGCCATCTTGTAAATTAATTTCACGTTTTATTTGCTCGGATTTTCGCCTCCACAAAAAAAAAAAAAAAAAATGAAAACTCTTCAAAACGGAAAAGAAACAAAATGCGAAAACTGTGATATGTAAAACTTTTAAGAAAAAAACTTTAAAACTTTTTTATATAAAAACCGAAATTAGAAAAGGTTTTTTTTTGTAGGAGTAAAAATTTTTGATTTGATTTTCGTTTTTTAACTATAAAATTTGTGACATACTTCCTGAAAGTTTTAAAATACTTTTCTACTTTCATGAAACAGCTTTTATTTGATGCTGGTTTTTGATACGACATATTTTTGTTGAAGACAGTAAAGCCACTTTTCCCCTTTTCTTTATATTCCCTCGAATCATCCTCGTCTAAAAGGGGAGCGGTACTTTTTTCGAAACGTTGTCCCCGATCCATTTTCTCATCGTATTTTCTATACCAGGGAGACGAGGGGTTCGAGCGTCACATAGACCATTTGTTCGAAATGACGGCGTATTTGGTGGAACAGCTGAAGGCGCATTCGGACAAGTTCGAGCTCTTGACCGATATGCCAGAATGTACTAATGTATGCTTCTGGTACATCCCTTACCGGGTACGCACGATGAAACCTGGACCAGAGAGATACAAGATATTGGGAGAAGTACGTACACTTTACACTTCCTTTATATCGAAAATTCTAAAGTTAATGAACTTTAATTTAACTTAACTTCAATACACTGTAAAGTATATCCATAAAAACCACCGATATTAAGTTTTAATTGTTTATATAAACCAATTAAACTTTTAATATCAGCGGTCCGTGCGAATCAAAATATGGATCAATTAATTCTTACAGTGAAGCTTTGAAAATAAGAACATTTATTTTACACTTCCTATATTCAAAATTACTCAGATAATGTACTGATATTAACTACTTTATGGGGTAAGGCTTATTTGACAGTTTGAGTTAAAACAAAAATAGTTTTAGTTTAACCGTTCCCATTTATAGTTTTAGTTTAACCGTTCCCATTTATAAACGTTTGTAGTACGCTGCTGGAAAACCAATTACACGGACACCTCGAATTATAGAAATGACAATATTCTTTCCTCGTTCAGATTCAGCCAATCCTAAAGGGTCGGATGATGACGGCAGGGTCTTTCATGATCGGGTACCAACCCCTGGATGATTATCCCAATTTCTTCAGAAACATCATTTCCTCTCAAGCCGTTTGTAAAGATGACATAGACTATATGATCGAAGAACTAGACAGGCTCGGTTATGACTTGTAAGACGAATGGAGAAGGTGGTTGAGGAAGATCATTAGTTTCCTCATTTTCTGATGACCTCGGCCGTTTCCGGAAAATTACATGACCAGATCGGAAGTGCGCCTAAATTAGGAGGCTCATTTTATAGATGTCGTCTCGTAATTATTTAAATGAAGTGGCTATTTCTTATCTTTTTATTTTCGAGTTCTTCACTGTTGTTGATGTTCTTCAAATTGGCTTAAATTTTGACCATTTAGGTTAACATAACGTATTTTAAGTCCTTTTAAACATACTGAACACAAACTGCAATAAAATAAAACACATATATATATATATTTATTATTTTTTGGACCAAGTGGAGGTCAAATTTTAGTCAACTAAATTCGTTTCAAACGTCGCTTGAAGTCAACGTAACTGAATTTGACCCCTCAAATTAATCTATTATTAATTATTAGCATCATTTGGAGAACGAGGAAGAAGCAAAATATTTGTGGATAATTTGTGTGACATCTCCATCAGGTAAATGTTTTGTATAAATGTCGCGTCCTGTGACATCATTTAACTGAGGTAAAATAACATATTTTAAAGTATTTGAGGCTCACACAATATATATATATATATATATATATATATATATATATATATATATTACTGCAAATTTGATTACAACCAATTTGACATCAAAACATGTGAGAGAGAGTCGAGGCGGCGTTACTATATATATATATATTCTCAGTCTACATAATTACAGTTGAAGCTATTAAAATTTGGCAGATAAATATAATTCTAATAATAATACATACGATGATTATAGGATAATATAATTATACAGGGTGTGGATAAAAATTCAGCATCAGAGGCAAATTGTAGTTAATAAACTTTGCCTAAGATGCTGAATTTTATTTAATACCCTGTATAACAATTATGAATTAGGAACAGTGAATAAGGAGTAAATTTCTTGAGAGAATTAGCATTCAGGAAGAATCGAACGGCTCCTATATACTCAAGGTAACGAACATTAATTGGAAAATAGAGGGTGAACTAAAAGTGTGCACTCAGAAGTTTGTTATATACGTCGCAGCGCGCATTTTTAAGTTAATCACCCTGTATTTTTAGGTAATGCTTTTGCAACTTCTTAAGTCGTCTGAATTTCTAAATCAATCAAGTAATTGATTCCATCATGTTATGAATTGGTTCATATCAGTTGTGTTCCAGGAAATGGAGTAACTTAAATATTAAATACCATAACTCCTTTCAGGAAAAATCACTGAATTATACAAAAATAATGACAGTCATTCATTTTACACGAATATTCAACGAAATACAACTCATACACATCTTCGACATTGAGTATGTTCAAACATTTATATAGTTCAAACAAATCATCAAACTGATTACAGTGAGAAAATAAATTTACCATCATCTTTACGAAACTAAGTCCGTTAGACTTTTTATGTAGCAATGAAATATCCTCCTTGTCATTACAACACCTCTACATTCAGAGTAAAATAAAATGCGTTTGCAACCATCAACAAAAACAAAGTCCGACTCTACTACCAGTGCCACAAATTCTAAAAATTTTTCCTTCAAAATGTTGAACGCGATCAAAAATTTCAATTTAGAATCAAAAGTAACTCCAAAGATACTTTAATATTTCAACTCTTTCCAACCGTTCATCATTAATTAATATTGAAAGAAATTAGTACAGTTTGAAGGGGAAAAAATATGGTGAACTTTGTTTTGGTTTGCACTGAGAACCAACTTATTAAATTTGCACTAGTCCAAAAGAGGCGTTGCTC
Organism: Bathynomus jamesi; assembly: GCA_023014485.1. Classification (NCBI taxonomy): domain Eukaryota; kingdom Metazoa; phylum Arthropoda; class Malacostraca; order Isopoda; family Cirolanidae; genus Bathynomus; species Bathynomus jamesi. Next base: position 38,374 of record JAJOZX010007154.1, read on the forward strand.
AACATTCAATTCATAAAAGTAAATTTAAGTCATGGGAAGTCTTCACAAGAACGGTACTGTCAACACACAATCAAAAGAAGGTCAGATAGCCAATAATTTAAATAATTTGTATAAAACAAAGACTAAGTGTTCCAAACAGCTTCCTAGAAGTACGCCAATTCTAATATCAACTGATCTGAACATCATCATTTAAACACGCAAACTATTTTCTTTCCTTTAAATATAATCTAAAATAGGTTAAAGCAACTGCATCAGTTGATTTGCTAAAATTAAGAAATGTACTGTACACAAAGCCTAATTTTTAAACTGAAAGGTGGGCATTATTCTATCACTAGCTTTAAATTATGGCTTCTTAGTGCCTCTAACCTTCAACAACCCAAACTGGTAGTCAGAAATTGCTAATTTGAGTATAATTAATTGTTCAAGTACACTTCAAAGCATTGCCACACTAAAATTTTAAAATTCACATATTATCGGTGGTATTTGTTGGTTTACTATTTTTATAAAATTTTGCCAAGTCATTCATATCAAATTCTTTAGTAATTTTAATAATGATACATGTGCTTTTCACGACAAAACAGGAAGAAAAAATAGAATTTTAACTAAAAGGAATAAGATCCAGCTAATCATTACAGCAATTTCTTGGATGGTATATAAAAAGTCTACAGACAGATTAACCTTGCCCCTTCACCCTTCACAATTCTACAAAATTTCACACCCTTTCATGAAATACAGAAAAGCCAATCGGTGAATAAAATTATACAGGAACGCAGCACCAACATTTTGAACTTCGCACTCGAAGCCAAAGAATGAGTCCAAATTTGTGAATCTACATTTAAAATCTTATTGTCACTGGCTTGAAATTTTGGTTCAAAAGCTTTTGTATGAAATTATTAACACCCCATACTGTCATCGTGGACTGACGAGTAAGAGTTAGGGTTTGGTATAACTTTAAAATATATAGTGAAATAATTGATCACCTTCTTTCAGCAATGATAAGATTTTCTACACCCACTAAATTACCTGCGCGTGTTTCCAAATATATTTACGTTCTTTGGCATTGGGAGTCAAATATTTTTTTTCCTTTGACATTCTGTCGTGTAACTTCAGAGCATATTTCAGTAAGGACGAGTAAACTTTAAACAATAAATTGGTTATCTAACCTCTTTGAAGATCAATAAATATATTCTTTCTGTTAACACACTGTAGAATGGTTTCTCTCACCAAAAAGGTCCACAAAATCTCTTTTGAGGAGAACCTTCCACTCCACTCATATGGGAAATATTTGCCAAATAATTAAACCAGTTAAATACATTGGTTACTATTAATTTATAACAACAAATGGGATTAAGTAATATACATTTCCGTTATCAATATTTGGATTATTTTTTCTTGCAAGCGAAAAATCGTTGACACTTTCAACAACTATCTTTGACAAGGAACACTCGAGTCGAACATTGCCAAACATGGTAAATGGTCAGAAAAAGACGGTCAAAAAACATATCAATTACTCAAAATTTAATTTTAAAATACGCCATCTATGATATATATATATATATATATATATATATATATATATATATATATATATATATATATATATGACGTAAAAATTATGACGTAGACGCTCTCTCGGCTCCTAAAATCGACAAAGCTGAAATTTAAAAGTCCAACTTTTCACTGCGACAAGTTTTGACGTAAAATTTGGAGTCACCAAATTTGTGTGTATATATATATATATATATATATATATATATATATAATATATATATATATATATACACGAGCCATTACCATAAATATACAGCTAACTTCACCTATATCACTATGGATTTACTTATATTTGAGAATACAATAAGAGGTTAAATTCCTTTCCCAAAAATGATGTTTTTATAAGTTAAGTGGAATGAAATACAATCCATTTATATTTAGAATTTTAGAGCGTGATTGTGACGAAGCAAAGAAAGATTCGTTTCTGAGTAAAAATACTCACTGTTCAGGTAGTAGTCAAGTTGTTAATGTAATTAGCAATTCTATTTAACAAATGTAGATTGACATAATGGTAATATTTTCTAATTTAACCCTTTATATATATATATATATATATTATATATATATATATATATATATATATATATATATATATATATATATATATATATATATATATATGTTGATGGTATAACCGAGTTGAATGAGCAAGTAATTTGTTGGTGAGTATTTTTTTAGTTTTTCATTCATTTGCTACAAAATTAACTAATGATAAAATTATCAATTAATATTAAATAATAATAATTAATTCATACCTGGTTAAAAACTAAAAAGAAAAAAAATATTAGTTACTCTTAACGATAAAACAATAGTACTTAAATGAAAGTAATAGTTTGCACATGAAGAGATTTAGCCTTTGTACTGTGAACCCCCAAAATAATATTCCAAGTTTGGTGCAGAGATATGTCAAAATTAATCGAAAAAAAAAAAAATAAAAAAAATAAAAAAATTTGAACGATAAACTTGACGCTTTTTTCACCATCAAAGAAAAGAACTATTTTTTGCAAATTATTTTTTCAAACTTTGTCAAAAAAAAAAAGGGTAAATTAAAAAAAAAAAAAAAAAAAATTTGAACTGCACGGAAAGAAATAGTAAATTGAATATTGAAACTTTGCATTGTTGAGTATAATTACTAATTATAAAAAATGTTTAAAAATGTAATGTTCATTTTATTTGGATTTATATAATAAAAAGTTTGATTAACGTTATATATAAATATACAAGGCAATATTACTAATATCAGCAATAATGTAAGAACAATCAGAGAAATAGGTTTCCAAAATGACGTGTGTATATATATATATATATATAACCTCTTCCATTACTGAATTATTATTACATTATTATTACTATTATTATTATTATTATTAATATTATTACAAATATCTTACTTTCAGTTATGATATGAGTTCTGGGACCAATTTAGTTACAGAATATTTTTCTTCACACTTGAGAATACAGACTGCTTGCTTATATTTATAATTACAAATATTTTATACATATATATATATATATATATATATATACAACTTCGGGCCAAAAAAATAGAATACTGTCTCAAGTGCGCTCATGACCTTGATAATACTTTCAAGTTGTACACCTTTATGAGGAATATGGAGTATCTGTGACGTCACTATGAAAAAAGACACCTTTGTGTGCCAGTTTTGAAAAAAAAATTAAAATACAGCAAAAAACCTTATTAAATAGTGAAAAGTTAATGCGCAGCGACATGCCAAAATATTAGAATATCTTGTCAGGTGTTACAAAAAAGAGAATAAATTCATTATGTTCACTGAGTACTGTCAATGTATTAAACCTTTATCAAAGCCTTTTTAACTCCGTCTTAGCATTTAGTTGGTCCACCCTTAGCCCTGATTATGGCCTCCAATCGACGTGGCATCGAATAGACGAGCCTCTTGCATTCTTCTGTAGTTATCGATTGTCAGGTTGTCATCAAACACCTCTTCAGTTCACTTAGTGTTCCTGGTTTACGCCTTTGGACGTTCTGCTCATCAGTATTCGAAAGATTTTCTATCGGATTAAGATCGGGAGAATTAGCTGGCCATGGTGGTACTTCAATTTCATGAGCATCGAACCACATAGATACTGCACGAGCCACGCGAGTTGAAGTCAGATCATGTTGAAAATAAATGGTTTGTCTCCATACAGCTGTTCTGCAGAGTCCAACATGAAGTATTCTAATATTTCTTGATAAATGTGACTATTGACAGTTCTATTTACAAATGCAAGTGACCCCACACCATTTGCATTCATTCAACCCCACACTAACACACTCGCCACCTTTATGAATGGGATTTCGGTCACGAAACAGAAAATTAAGCCAATGTGAACAAGTGGCAAAAAGTGGGTTGTTTTTTGTTTTTTCCAGGCCAACCAAAATTTTGTGTCATGTGGTAAAAGGGGGCCAGCGAGTTTGGCGAAGAAAGTCTGAAATGTATCATGAAAGCTGCCTGAAGCAATTGGTCAGATTTACGGCTAGTGCATTAGTGTATATGGTGTGGGGACACTTGCATTTGTAAAGAGAATTGTCAATAGTCACGTTTATCAAGAAATATGAGAATACTTCATGTTGGAGTCTGCAAAACAGCTGTATAGAGACAAACCATTTATTTTTCAACATGGTCTGGCTCCAACTCATGAGGCTCGTCCAATATCTGTGTGGTTCGATGCTCATGAAATTGAAGTACTACCTTGGCCAGCAAAAGATCTAAAAGCGTAAATTAGGAACACTTAGTGAACTGAAGAGATGTTTGATGACATAACAATCGATAACTACAGAAGAATGTAAGAGGCTCGTCTACTCGATGACACGTCGATTGGAGGCCGTAATCAGGGCTGAGGGTGGCCCAACTAAATAAATACTAAGACGGAGTTAAAAAGGTTTTGATAAAGGTTTAATATATTGGCAGTTCTCAGTGAACATAATGAATTTATCCTATTTTTTGTAACACCTGACAAGATATTCTAATATTTTGGCATGTCGCTATGCATTAACTTTTCATTGTTTAATAAAGTTTTTGCTATATTTTAATTTTTTTTCGAAACGGCAGAGATAGGCGTCTTTTTATCATAATGACGTCAGAGATACTCGATATCCCTCATAAATGTGTATAACTTACAGGTATTATGAAGGTCATGAGCGCATTTGAGACAGCATTCTAATTTTTTGGTCCGGAGTTCTATATATATATATATATAATGAGTCTATGTTGTATATATTATCCGTAAACCAAGAAGCATTATCTAATGATTTTTATAAGTTTTGAATTAAATTAAAAAGTAGAATCGTTTTAGTTACATTAATTAATAAATTAATTAGTAAATTTTACACCTTTATGAATTCATTGCGATCACTTTATCTCGTCTCTCATTCTCGTTTCTATTTCCATCCTATCTCTCGCACTAGTTTAATAACAGGGACCCCTCCGCGTGGACCAAAAGATCTTTGAGGCTTCCTCTTGTCCTTCTAACTCCTTGTAACAACTCTTGTTTCTGTTTCTCTCGTTTGTTCTTTATATCTCTATCTCTATCTATCCTCTCTCTCTCTCTCTCTCTCTCTTTTTCAATTCCCCTTTTACTCCTCACTGCCTTCCCCTCATTTGACATTTTTGTTTTCCTTCTTCAAATACCTTTTACAGGATTTGGCATTGAGTATTCAAAATTTGGAATTCGAAAAAGATTATTTTATTTTTTTAGTTAGGGCACGTAGCATTTAGTTATCATGGCATGTGGTGGTGTGTTTAGTTTTCATAGGGCTAATTATTATTATTATTCATGCTGTATGTAGGTTTACGATGCATGGCTTTCTCGCACTCTTACGCTGTGTTGTCCGCGTGAAAAGAAAAGTGACAAATTGTAGACGATGTTCGGCAATTGTGATCACGAGTCTTAAATGGTAAAGACGTTATAAATTCCAGTCACTAAAATAAGAAATAACTAATTACTAATACTTTTCTCAAACGCATATTATAATTTCTATAGCGGTCTTTTGGTTTTCATTTCTTTATGGTTTTCTATAATTGAAAAATAAAGAAAACCATAAAAAATTAAAACCATCTTTTCATTTAAAAATAAAATCTAAAGAGTATTTTCAAAAAAATGCGACGACTCGGAAATATTTGTCACTAAGTTCGATCATGTGGGCGATAAACACGGGACTTTGCACGAGTATTTGCATGCACATAACCTTTTTAAAGTCACGTACATAGATTTACGTGTTCTTATAGCATGATAGTGGCTCTAATACCAAATAATCTCCTCGCATTTTCAATAAAGAAAAGCTAATAAATAAAATTACTCGACTGAAAGTTCAAAATTTTTAACTGACAAAACTTTAGAGTTAATAAGTTAAAATAAAAACCTCTTTCAGGTTATAAACATAAAATTGTTTAAGTTAATTTTTTTTCATCAGTAATTAAGAGAACCTTAAAACTTTAAATTAACGTTAAAACGATAAAAGTAAATTTATTTCCTAAATTAAAATATCAATAAATTTTAACGGTGTTAATAAACTCTTGCAAAAAAGTTTTCAAAGTTTCTCAGTAATGAATTTCATAAATGTGCTGCAGCTGAAAAGGAATTAAAGTCCTAAAGTCCCGTTATAGGTCTCTGCTCATTCGATGTCATTCCCATTTCATTTCTCGCCCAAAAGTGAAAAATCTAAACGTGAGAATCTGATAGTAGTTGGAGGAAATTTTCAAATCGATCTATTTCGAATATAGTATTTTCAACGCATTTTGAGTTAGTTTTTGTATAGAAATACCCCTCGAGCCCGCAATTTCGACACGATATCTTTTCTCCCTTTCCCAAATTAGGAAAGTATTTTCTCAAATTTGGAATTTTACTTCGAGCATTCTCATTGGCGGACAGCGGATGAGAAGGAATGGGAACAACAGTGGGTGGGAAGTAATCTTTTATTAACTATTCAATAGTGAAAATGGAGGTTTGTAGAGCGACTTTTACAGAATACGGTTTGTCTTAGCGTTTCTTGCATGATTTTTCCGTCTTGTCTGAGCTCGCGTGTCGTCGCGTCACGCCTTTCATTTGTCACTGCATTCTCTTCACGTTACTTTAGAGACACTGCGTCACTGACGTCACGATTAAATAGTATTATTTTTATTATATACGTATGTATATTATACGTGTCAGTCTTTAGAGAATCTATATTCCTTCACTTTCTTATCAATATTTCGATCTATTTCGTGTATTAGCTGTAAATGTTTACCTCTGTACTCAAAGTTCGTTTATAAACGCCTGAAGTGTTTGTTGGATGGCCAAATTTTAAATTTAATTCGTAAATAGGTTTGCCAGACGTCCCGCATTAGATCCAAAAATCAAGCATTATTAAGCATTGTTTTAATAAAAAATTTCTAATTTTGTTTGTTGTAACCGTTGAAGAAATCTAGTTTCAATTTGAAAAAAAATGTAAAAACCTCAGAACAAATTTTGTCGCGCATTCCGCGAGACAAAATCTGGCAACCCTATTCCTAAAGCATGAACGAAATTTTTTTATGAACTCTCTTAAAAGCAGATACACAAAATAAGCCCCAATTCCTTCGAAACCAGAATGTACGTGTATGCATGACCCTTCGGAAGCATACATCAAGCGCTTCTTGAAAGTACACGCACGAATGCAACGGATTGAGATCGTAAATCGTAAAGCACAAGATTATATATATATATATTTTTTTTTACACACGACAGCACAAAATGACGCACGAAGAAAGTAGAGTGAACTGCACAAAGCTTGAAATCACTTAGAGAGCACAAAACGCATTAGATTTGGTCAAGTGGATGTCTATTAGAAATAGGCGCCGTACTATATAGAAGCTAACATAGTCGATAAGTTTCCTGTAATAGATATGATGTAATAAATGCATTCACTGTTAATTCAGTTTACTCGTACCACACACACACACACACACTTAATTTTAGGTCTATTTTTATAATATATATATATATATATATTATATATAATTATTATGAGATGTTTTAATTTATATTTCCTTATTTTGATAGTTATGTGCAGGGAACTTCATAGATGTACAAAACTGAGCTTTCTATAATTTAGTTAACAATGGCTGCAAATACTATTAAAATAATGAAATTTAATAATTAATAATAATAATCATAGTAATAATAATAATAGCTAAATTGGTACCGCCTATGTGAGCTTCATCTAAATTATTATAGTCCTAAGTGAAGAGGTTATACATATATATATATATATATATATATATATATATATATATATATATATATGCGTGTCATTTGGAATCTCATTAAAAATGAACTCGATTTATAAAATAGTGTCTATATTTTAGTATTTTATAACTGTTGACAGAACTTCTATTAAAATTAAGTTAATGACAATATAAAATAATAATAATAATAGTGTAATATATCTTATATAAATCCGATATAAAATATTATATGCTTTGTATTGTGAGTAAATTAAAATTGAATAGTTATCCCTATATATATATATATATATATATATATATATGATCATCATTTTCTATAACGACTATTTTAAAGGAGACTTTTATAAATAAGAGCATTTTATTTTATCGGAAAAGAACTTCAAAAGATCCGTCATCGACTCATTCATTTTCAAAAGGACTGAAGAAAATATTCCAGTTAACAGGACTGATAATGACGTGTAGTTAAAGTTTAATTAAGGTGTATAGACGTATCACTTTAATTAATTAATAAAGGTTAACTCTAATATTGTCAAGATTAGCTTTTACTTTTGACGGTACGTTCTTCTAGTTTGTTAAATTTGAAACTGTACGTGAAGAACGATGGTGTAAAAAAAAGAGTTTGGCATATTTTAATGTTATTTGTATATTTAGACCATAGTTTATAGTAAACTTTTGAGTGTACAGACTAATAGATGTATAGTGATACAGTATAGTGTTGACTAGTTCGATATAGAGTAAAGTGTTATTGTCAACAAGATGTATATGTTTGTATAAGCATAAAGGTTATTGCTATTTTATAGTTTAATTAATAAAGCTTGTTTTTACGAGAGTTCTCCAACAGAACAATGTCCCCAAAATTGTATAGAATAGTTGACTGCGCTCGACAGTTCCCGAGGACAAAAATATTTGTACTGCTTAGGCTTAATTATAGTTCTAAGATAATTGGATCTAAATATCGCCTCAAGTTCTACATCAAGAACACTGTTCATAGAACTATAATATAACTTGCAACTTAATTAATTGTTTTCGAGTATAAACAACTTTGAATCATGCTTGTTTTGGGACAAACTCGAATTAGATGGTCAAAAAAAAAAAAAAAAAAGTTTTGGCTCAAAAAGACAAGAATTGTCGATACGCAGATTTTTTCCGGGACATTGTTTTGGCATCTGTTCACATAGTCAAATTCTGACACAACAAAATCGAGAGTCTTCCAATAGTGTTAAAATAGATGTTAAACTATATTAAGTGTATTTAATCTTCATATTAACATTCTTTCAGTATCAACAAGATAAAATTAGAACAATTTGTACTGAACATAAATTTATTGACCACTTTGATATACACAGTACCTCAGTTTCCAGAAATTTTATTATATATATATATATATATATTACATGTCACATATAAATTCTTGTAATAATACTTATTTGAAAGGTACAATAAACTCATTTAAACCCTTATTTTAATAGCTAAATATTTATATTATTAATTTTATTAGTAATTACCATTTGTAAACAGTTCAAATAACTAAAATGAAATATTAACAAATAAAATAATATTAAAATTTAACCTTTTTAATAATAGCTGGCCTTGAGTAGAAACATTAGTTTATATGTATATTTGTCTTTTAACTAAATAATGATAATTTAACAAAGGTAATTATATTAATTAAAGCTTTTAATGATGATAATCTGAAAAACGGCTCAGTGTGTGATATGTAGGCCTAATTAATATATAAATCAATATACAGTCGATTAGAAAAGTCTTGCCCGAAACTCCATTTTTGTTACTGTTCAATATTGGTAAGAAACGTGGACTTTCAGAACAGGGTTTTTTCAATCGAATGTACATTCCTTTTTTTTTAGAAGATAAATGTTAGTTACAAATAGAAGTAGAACTATTTTTAAATAACGTAATGGTGTATGAATGATGTTAGACTATCTTTTAGTCTGTGAATTTTACCATCTATCTATTATTTATACCTACAATGTTTTTATATATATTTACCTATCTGTTTATCTAGACATTTCTCCATGTGCGGGTCTCTATTATTGCCTGTTTATCTGTAGGTTTGTCTACTTGACTGCTATTCTATAGTCAGTGGATGTTTCTTGCTTGCTTGCTTACTTGCTTGTGTGTGTGTGTGTGTGTGTGTGTGGTTTAGCTATCTGATTACTATATTTCTTTACCTTTAAATCCTTTAATGTCTGTATCTATCTCATTACTGTTTCTCTGCCTTTAAATGTTAGTATCTATCCGATTACTGTTTTTCTATCTTCACCTCTTTTTATCTCTCTGATTACTATGTTTCTCTACATGTATCCGTCTGTACCACTCTGTCTACCCTGTCTGTCTGTTTCTGCTTTATATGGTTCTTTTACCTTATACAGTTCGCTAGAATTTGACATAAATTTGGCATTTATTTACAAAACTGAGTTGATGTGATTATCATGGATATATATTAACTATAGAAAACTCTTCACATCATTGACTAAACCAAAATTGAAGTCAAATTCTGCAATAAACTGAGAGTAATAATGGAAGTAATAAGTGCTGTAATATAAATATCTAATTACTCCTTTTTAAAACAATAATATAACAACGAGATTCTTAAAAATGGTCTAAAAGATATGTTAATACGAGTTGTTTATTTTTGTGACAGTTGAACAAAGTTAGCAGTGTTATAGGTGGCATTAAAGAAAACGGTGGCAATAAAAGAAAACTGTTTTAAAGAGGAACTTCAAAAGAATAAAATAAACCTTCAGTTGAATTGGTTTTACAATTTTAAATTAATTATCACAGTTTACTCTCGCAATTGAAACAAGTGTTTATTGATTATTAATGTATAAGATATTAATGTATAAGACATATATATATATATATGCTACCCTTAACATTGCAATTCTTAATAAATGTTGCAATGTTCTTGTGTGTTTACATTTGAAGAAAAATGTTCTATAAATGTGAAAAATTTTGTAAGTATCAAAAATTAATGTTATTCTTAAGATCTTTTTAGCTATATTCCAAGTAACATGTTTTTAACAATATATGTTTGTGACGGTAATTCAATTTCTGATGTAAGAAAAGTAAACACAACTTCCATTTTAGAATTTGATGAAAGTTGGTAGCATATAGAGAATGTTATCTACTAGAAGACAATATATACTATGTAAAACAACGACGTAAATTATATTTCAGAAGATATGTGTAAATATGATGATGTATTTATTACACTTTGCAACAGAGAAAATTAAAATCAATATGGAATTTAATTATTATTATTAGTAATATTATAATAATATATTCTTGTTCATTTATGCCTACTTTCCAAATTATTGATAAATATAACTATAGACTAAACTGTTGAAAAAGTTGAATATTTTGTTAAATGTATAAGTATATATAGTTTACGACTAAATATTTACAGATATGTCTCATTAGTTAGTTTGATTAGTTTCGTAAACAGTATAAAACACTCACTCTCTCTCTCTCTCCTGTCAGATGTAAATACCGATATTAGGAAGATATGCTTTGATACCAAATGATAGCTCCTATCTATTGTAGATAGTATAAAGCTGGAATTAAGTAGCGAAGCGTCAGCCTAAAGTATTTTCTTATGTGACATCTCTAACAAACTGTATGAAAATAGCATTAAAAATGAGGTATAACATTTTAGCAATATACCCGAATTAAAAATGAAAATGGAATATAGTGTGCAACGTACAATATGCTAATTGGCCATTAAAGATATAAGAAAAAATGAACGCTTTATTTATACCCCTTGCGCCTATAATAATGAAAAACAAGAAAACAATGAACCCCAAAGACAACGCTGTATACTTTAAGAGAGAGAATATATATGCAGTGGTGGCGTCATAAAATAGTAAGGGAATGGCGTCTAAAAATGTCCGTCACTTTACAGAAGTTTCCGCCGACGGAGGCAGGGCATCTAGTTGGTCCACGGTCACATTTTAACACAAAATATTTTCATACAAACAATTTTGAACAGAAACTCTTGAGCCAGTGAGACCTTAACTTTATGCTCACGAGCCACTCATATTTTGAGTGCAGCTTCACAAATTTACTTTCACTGGCTTTGGATGTGAAGCTCAAAATTTTGATGGCTGTGGTATTTTCATAAATATATAGTCTCACTGTTTTTCACCGATTTTTGTACGAGCGTGGCCTAACTATATAGGTAGTCTTTGGGCAAGTCCCGTACATCTCTCATCAAAATGTATTTAGCTTCAAGTTGGACAAGATTCCATCAGCTGCTCCTCTACCAATTATAAAATCACCCAATCAGGGATCATGTTCTATTTCTTCCAACAGGTGACCAGTCAAAGCAAGGAAAATATCTTCACTCTTGAATCCAATACTATTTTCTTTGAATACGCGTGTATTTACAATGTTGGTCACTCATTTAACTTTGAAACTTCTGACATCACAAAAGCGCTTATATAGTTTAACCTAGGCCTAACTATGCTTACTCGACCCGAAAGTGTTCCAAGGTACTTAGTCCTTTAACCCTTACAGTACTGGACCAAGAGAATTAAGGAGGTGGGGGTGGGGCACAGCCATACTTGTACGGGTACAGTACAGAAAGCGTTAATGCCTTTGGTCCACACAAGTTGACAATCTTACGCCTGCTGCACTGTTATCATACATATTAATGTTTGACGTCTGATTAGGCACTTTTACAAATGACTACCTTGAAATTATTTATAACGAATATCGATACTATTTTACTAAAACAGTATATATATATAATATATATATATATTATATATATATATATATATATATATATATATATATATATACGTATGTGTGTGTGTAATAATTTTAAAGTAACTATATTTCTTATCCCCCGATAAAAAAAATTTAATTGTTGGAACATTTTTCCATTTCGTACATCATTAGTCATCATTCTCGCCATCGTCCGTAGCTCAATAAGTAACACCTTTTTCATATAAATGAAGTGCAGACACTGCGATCGAGGGTTTGAATCCCGATGATGCTGTTAATAAATACGCGATGAGCCACATTAGTTGGCCTGAGTGCTGACTGATTTATCTTCATCATCATGTTGATGTTTGAGGTTGTTTAACTTCCTTCGTAACGGCAAAGGACACGTGACAAAGGGAACCTACAGCTTTACGTAGAATCTGCACCATCTTAAAGGGTCCCTACATCACATGAACGCGGGGGATAATCACCCACCCACTACTAAACGGACCCAACGCCGCTTTGTCTAACGGGAAACGGTGATGCGACGTCGATGCAACGTAGCCCTTCATGAATCACGCGACCTCAACTGAATGATCAGAACCCGCGCACAATCCTGCCGTATTCTCTTAATAATAGAAATAGCTAATGACACTATCAATGGCAGGGCCCGGGAGAGAGGGGTGCGTGGGTGTCAAAGCACTAGGCTGGAAGATAAAGAAGTGGGTGTTCGGGGGGCACGGAGTCAAAAGTAGCACCAGAGCCCGCGATTCTTCTCCCGGGCCTTGATCACTGGAAATACGGCCCATTCAGGTTCAAACATATAATTCATATATTTTTAATAATATTCAGCCAACTGGAAGTGAAGGATTTCCTCAGGTAATTATTTATTGTATGTAAATTAAGAAATCAAAATGAGTTCACGTATATTTTTCAAAAATATTTCCTGCGGGAGTAGCGAATTGTGTCCATACTCCCAATCTAACAGATATTTGTCCTACAAACTTGGTTTTCGTTTCCAGCCGCGAAGAAATGAGTGTACAGTATTGCACATTTAACTACTATAGAACTTTTGCTCTGACCTTGTTACCTGTGTGGTCCTTGACCACCCTTCGTACAGTCCGGATCTAGCACGCAACAACTATTTTCTCTTTAGGCGCTGGAAGAAATACTTCGAGGCCGTTAGCAGTTACTTCCACATAGATACAACGAGGTCATTACCAGGCCCGTAGCCAGGAGAGGAGGGGTCGGGGCGGGGGGGGGGGGGGTGTCGCACGGGGGTTAACCTAAAATACAATAACCTAACCTAAAATACAATCAGAGAATGTGCAAAGACTGAGAAAACATAGGAGACGACTTATTTGACTTGGTTTTGTTATAGGAACCCCTCTCCCTACTTTAACACGAGTGAAAGTGATTAAAAACTTGAAAATCTAAAACATATAACCTGTTTGACCTACCGAGAAAAAATGGTCACAGACGAAAATTTACACAAATGTTCTACCAACTTTTGGGCATTTATGACTATATTAGTGAGGTCCTAAACGCTTCACTGTAAGCCTACGGGTTTACGACAATGCTTTGTAAAACGAGGCTCGGATGCCCTCAGATCCCTCTACCAGGG